>CABHPH010137734.1:19209-31334 GCA_902168325.1 Peromyscus nudipes
CACACACACACACACACACACACACACACACACACACACACACACACCCCTCACATCCCATTTCCTTCTCAGAGGATCAAATACAAGCTTAGCAGAGTCCATACAACCCTCTGTTGCTGCCTCTTGCATTCACCTCCACGGCCCCTTTTCCTGAGGTCTGCCTCACACCCTGGAGGTATAAGCTGCTTCTGGTCCTCATATATGCAGACTCCCTGTGCCTGAAATGCCCTCTCTCAATGACAGGATCAAAACTGGTACCAAGTTCAACACATACGGTGCTATGGTCTTCCAAAGCTGAGATGTGGCCCAGAATTGCAGCATTTGCCAAGAATGCACAAAGCCTTGGTTTCCCCAGCGATAGGAAAAGGAAAAGGACAAGAGAAAATGGCCATTCTGTCAGCTCCACTCTGAAGAGGCATCTCACCCAGGGTTGTGTGAAATAATGGTGTAAAGGAGCCACACACTCTGCACTGCTCCTCAAATGCGTGTTGAGTACATGAGGTACAGACTTGCGTGATGGACCTTAGCAACGTCTTGTTGGATGGCTTTGATTTGTAACTGTCTTAAATCTTGGAAAGAATTTTATCTGGCCGGCCTGGCCCAGAAAACAGACTATTGGCTGTCCTATCAAAGGGCACAAGGATTCCTTCTCTCAGGGCACATGGAAGGGCAGAAGCAGCATGTGGCCTCAATTATGGTCATGACGATGCCTCCAACACAGCACACATGCTCCAGTGTGCGCACAGTGCTGGGGAGTGCAGCAGAGACAGCGGTCAGAGGGCCCAGTGCAGGAGAGCAAGGCTTTGACCTGGTCTGTGACACCGGCTTGACCTTCCCTGCTTTGTCATTCGGCTCTGGGATAAAGTCCTTGGTGGCGGATGTTTCTGTCCCTCCAGCAGCTCCCAAATAAGCACAATGATGCTCATATTAATTACAAATGCTCGGCCCATAGCTCAGGCTTATTACTAACTAGCTCTTACAACTCCACCTCTTCTGACTCCACCCTTCTTCTTCCCAGAATTCTCCTAGACTGGCTCTCCCGCCCAATCTCTCTTGCCCAGCGATAGGCCAGTCAGCTCTTTATTAACCAATGAGAGTAATACATATTTCCAGTGCACAAAGATTGTTCCACAGCAGGTCTCTACTGTTCTTGCAGTCTGTTCGAGGTCAAGATAAGAGCTCTGAAAACTGGGTGCTTTAAAAACTGGTCTGGAGTGACACCCATCACTAGGTGGTTCTGGAGCCAGCCCACCTCCACCTACCAACTGACTTACCTATGCTTGGTGAGTCATCCAGGTGATGGCTCCCACCAAAGGCACCGTTCCTGATGAACACTGGGCAGAGGGCTGTGTCTCTAGTCAGATGACTTCTCAGGAGAAACTTGTTTTTTTTTTTGTTTTGTTTTGTTTTGTTTTTTGTTTTTTGTTTTTTTGTGGCATCTATGGGTACCCTGTTAAAGGAACTGGTCAGGAACTGTTTATAGTGATTACTGTAAAGGAGGGAGATTTTCCCCTTCCTACCTTTTAAATCTATGCTTTCTGAGTGTATTAAAATCATACTGCTTGAAATCAGTCTGATTTATTCATTTAGGAAATGACCTGGAGTTGGGACCTTGTTCTGAAAGGCTCCAGGGAGGTTCTGGATACTGTTGTGGCTACTTTTGAATATGTCTAGAATTTAAAATAGTAAACCTTTTAATTTGTTAAAAGCACACTTAAAATAATTAGTCATAAATTGTAAAGTTTTCCTTTTCTATCTTTCCCTAGAAAATTCTGTTTCTATAATGAGCACAAAGAAGAAAGCACACTACCATGAGTCAGGTATGTTTATCCCAGAAGACTTAGAGGAATCAGTGCAGAGACTAGAGTGAGGCTGTGTCCCTCTGCTCTTGAAGGGCAAACACCACCTCGCTGCCCTGCGGACACCTGCTGTGTGGGAGTTCCCTACACACCCCAAGCAAGTGAGCAATCAATTCTGCAGTCATGGACTGTAGCTGGCTGTCTTCTGGTCCCACCGGTTTCTGTCAGAGTCTACCTGGAGGTGGTATCAGAACTTACAATCTCTAAGACAGCCTCGGGTTCAGATGCCGGCCACAGTCACAGGTGGCTTTACCTGTGCCTCTACTTGACCAGCTATAGGTAAGTCAGAGTTCGTCCTCCCAGCCACTCCCTTGGTTCACTTAATTCACTCACTTGACCCAAGAACTCTGAGCAGCATTTATGTACACTTGCTGTCTATTGTAAAGGATATCCTGAAGCCTGGTGTGCCGGTTACAGGTTCGTAACCTCTTCTGCTCAGGAAGCTGAGGCTGGAGAATTGAAAGTGTTATGCCGGAAAGAATGAGCCCAAGGCATGGGAGTAACAATTATGCACTGGCTAGTTTGTAATGTCAACTTGGCATAGGCTGGAGTCATTTGGGAAAAGGTAACCTCAATTGAGAAAATGCCTTACCAAACTGGCCCGTGGACAGGTCTGTGGAGCATTTTTTTTTTTGACTGATGTTTAATGTGGGGGGGCCCAGGTCACTGTGGGCAGGGCCACCCCTGGGCTGGCGATCCTGGATACTATAAGAAGGCAGACTGGGGCTGGAGAGATGGCTCAGCGGTTAAGAGCACCGACTGCTCTTCCAGAGGACCCGAGTTCAATTCCCAGCAACCACATGGTGGCTCACGACCACTTGTAATGAGATCTGGTGCCCTCTTCTGGCCTGCAGGGACACATGCAGGCAGAATACTATATACATAATAAATAAATAAATAAATAAATAAAAAAATAAATCAATCAATCAATCTTAAAAAAAAAAAAGAAGGCAGACTGAGCATGCCTCAATAAACAGGAAGCCAGTAAGCACCATTCCTCCATGGCCTCTGCTTTAGTTCCTGCCTCCAGGTTCCTGCCCTACTTGATGAGGTCCTGCCAAGATTTCCCTCAGTGATCAACTGTTACCTGAGAGTTGTAAGCTGAAATAAACCCTTTCCTGCCCAAGTAGCTTTGGTCATGGTCTTTTATCAAAACAATAGAACCCGCCAAGCAGCGGAAGTACACACCTTTAATGCCAGCACTCAGGAGGCAGAGCCAGGGGGATCTCTGTGAGTTTGAGGCCAGCCTAGTCTACAAAGCAAGATCCAGGACAGGCACCAAAACTATACGGAGTAACCCTGTCTCAAAAAACTGGAGAAAAAAAAAATAGAAACCCTAAGACAAGTTATCAGACAAGAACTGGTACAAACACTTAATAAAGAATCTGCTTTGCATGGCTGAGGAGAGGGCTCTGTGGGAAAGATGCTTGCTGGGTATCAACCTGAGTGTGGATACCAAACGCCATCCAAAGTCTCACTAATTTTCTTCCCAAATTGTTGTTCCTGTTGGCTTTTTGTTGTTTTGTTTGTTTTATTTGGAGAGTCGTTAGTTTTTTTGTTTGTTTGTTTAGATGGGGTCACCTGTGTAGCCTAGACCAGCCTTGAACTCACAGTGTAGCCAGACAAGCTTCAAACTAGCAATCTTCCTAGTTAGCCTCCCAAGTGCTTGGATTGCCATGAGCACTGCTATGCCCTGCTCTAATCAATGTTCAGTATGTCAAACTTTTTTGTTGTTGTTTAAACATTATGAGTTGCCGGGTGGTGGTGGTGCATCCCTTTAATCCTAGCACTTGGTAGGCAGGTGGATACCTGAGTTCAAGGCCAGCCTGGTCTACAGAGCAAGTTATAGGTTAGCCTTGCCTACACAGAGAAAACCTGTCTCAAAAAAACAGGATTAAATAAATAAATAAACAAACAAATAAACAATATGAGTTAATTTTCTCACTATTCTGGAGATAATAAATGTAAGATATTATGTCAACAGGGCTCTGAAGCCTCTCTCTCCATGGCTTATGGATTACAGTCTTCTCTATGTCTTCATATAGTCTTCTTTCTGTGTATGTGATGTAATTGCCTCTACTTTAAAAAATATTGATTGATTGTATCTTAGTTAGTTAGGGTTTCTATTGCTGTGAAGAGATACCATGACCACAGCAACTCTTATAAAGGAAAAACATTTAATTGGATGGCTTACATTTTCAGAGGTTTAGTCTATTATCATCATGGTGCAACATGGTGACATGCACGCAGACATGGTGCTGGAGAAGTAGCTGAGAGTCCTACATCTTGACTTGCAGGCAACAGGAAGTGATCTGAAACACTGGGCATGGCTTGAGCATATATGAGACCTCAAAGCCCACCTCCACAGTGACACACTTCCTCCGACAAGGTAATACCTACTCCAACAAAGCCACACTTCCTATTAGTGTCATTCCCTATGAGATTATGGGGGCCAATTACATTCAAACTACCACATTCCACTCCCTGCCTCCCATGTAACAATGTCATAATGCAAAATGCATTTAGTCCAACTTCAAAAGTCCCCATAGTCTATTACAGTCTCAACAATGTTTTAAAGTCTTTTCTGAGATTCACACAATTTCTTAACGGTAATCCCCTGTAAAATCTAAATAAAAAACAGGTCACATATTTCTAACATATAATGGCACAGGAAATACATTGCCATTCCAAAACACAGGGAAGGGAGCATAGTGAGGAAACACTGGACCAAAGCAAGACCAAACATTAGCTGGGCAAACTCCAAACTGTGCCTCTCCATGTCTAATGACAAAATGGTCTCCAAATCTCCAATTCCATTCAGCTTTGTTGATTGCAACATACTTCTTTATCTTGAGCTGGTTCTACTCCCTATTAGCAGCTCTCTTCAGCAGGTATCCCTTGGTTCTGGCATCTCCAACATCGTGGGGTCTCCAAGACAATCCAGGCTTCAACTGTACAGCTTCACACAATGGCCTCTCTGGGCCTCCATGAAGGGACATCCCTGACACATGCCTGGTCTCAGAGGTTTTCCTTCTTCACAGAGGCAATTTCCATAACCCCTTTCTTCTACCCTTGACTCTAAAGCCAGAACCATGTGACCAAAGCTGCCAAGTTCTGCTGCTTGCTGGGGCTGGAACATGGTCCCCTTGTTCAGTTACATCTTCACCAGCTTTCTGTTTTTCATGGTTTCCTTCACTGCCTAAGCTTGGCTGTCCTGGATCTCGCTCTGTAGACCAGGCTGGCCTCAAACTCAGAGATCCACCTGCCTCTGCCTCCAGAGTGCTGAGATAAAGGCGTGTACTGCCACACCTGGCTCTAAGTTTTTCTTTAGTTCCTTTTCACAAATTAGAAACTTGGCTGGGTGGGATCTTGCCTTGAGATCACCACTCCCTTTATTCCATTTCTTAATCCCCTTATCTCCTTGAACATGGGATTTAGCTCCATTCCACTTCCTGGTGCTCCTTTTCTCCTCAAATTTTACATTTTATTATTTACCCTGCTCAGCTTGCTCCCTTTCACTATAAATCTTCATTAGAGTTACTACTAATGACCACACAACAGTGTCTGTACTAGGCTGTTTTGAGATTTCCTTTTCCAATGGAATTAATCTAAAACCCTTCACTTTAGCCTCAGGCAGACTCTTCGGACAAGGGCAAAAAGCAGCCACATTCTTCTCCAAACTATCACAAGAAGATCTCTAGGCCACATATTAATATTCTTCTCCTTTGAAATCTCTTGAGCTGGGCCCCCACAGCTCAAATCACCTTCAGCACCACTGACTTCCCTGTTCCTACTTGTGTGGTCCGTTAAGCATCACTTAAAGCTTTCAACTGCTTTTCCAATCCACAGTCCCAAGGTCCATATTCCTTCAAACAAAAGCATGGTCTGGCCTATCACAGCAATACCTCAGTCCCTGTTACCAACTTTTGTCTTAGTTAGGGTTTCTATTGCTAAGAAGAGTCACCATGACCACTGTTAGAATTCCTAGCCACTCCTCCAGCTACATGACCTCTCCGGCGCTGTCCAGTAACCAGTCCTATGTGATCTATGTACTGCGTGATCACTTAATTTGCAGCAGCATGATCATGTGATCTATGTGGATGTGTGGTGTAGCTATGTAAGCCCATATGCACATGTGCGTGGAGGGGGCAGAGGGAGGGCTATAAAAGTGGGTTCCACCTATTCCTTTCCCCTCACTTCCTGCAAGGTCATTCCATAGGCCTATGCGCACCCCTTCTATTCCCTTCCCTTAATAAACTCTTATAGTGGGTTTCATTGTGCCTCATGACTTTGCTCGCATGGTAAAGAGCACCGCTTAATAAATAACAACCACAGCAACTCTTGTAAAGGAAAAACATTTAATTAGATGGCTTACATTTTCAGAGGTTTAGTCCATTATCATCATGGCAGGATATGGTGGCATTCAGGCAGACATAGTGCTGGAGAAGTAGCTGAGAGTCCTACATCTTGATCCAAGGGCCACAGGAAGTGGTCTGAAACACTGGGCATGGCTTGAGCATATATGAGACCTCAAAGCTCACCTCCACAGTGACACACTTCCTCCAACAAGGCCACACCTACTCCAACGAGGCCACACTTTCTAATAGTGCCATGGGCACCAATTACATTCAAGCTACCACAGATGGATTTATTGATTAATTGATTGGTTGCAGTGCTGGGAACTGAACACAGGACTCACACATGCTAGACAAGCATTCTACCACTGAGTTATTTTTCTTGCCTCAGCTTAATTATTTTTAGTTGATACATAATTATATACACAGGGTACAGCCTAACATTTCATTATGTATACACTCACTGTATAATAAAATTAGACTAAATGTGATCACCCCAAACATTTATCATTTCTTTGTGTTAGGATCATTCAAAATCCCATTTTGAATTGTAATGGTTGATCTCAATTGCCAGCCTGATAAGATCTAGAATTACCCAGGAGATGATGGCCTTTTGCCTACAGACGACTCACAGCTAGAAAGTCTGCTTTGACCTTTAAAACAGCCTGGGTTTATAGGAACTTTGGGTCCAAACAATGTACATGTTGCTTGCTGATGACACAGATTTTAAAAACAAACCAACAAAAAGTTTAAATTAACTGAGTTTCTTAAATGAAAAGGCTTCAAAACCGAGACACATTTACCTGCCATCCTGAATTGGTCTCACATGTCAAATCAGGCCTTACTTTTCCTAGAGCTGAGGTCACCTGCTGAGAGAGGAAGCACTCTAGGGATTCTCACTGAAGAAGCTTCTTTGGCCCCCTCTGTCCCTCACTCCTCTCATGGTAATAATTTTCTCTCTCTCTCTCTCTCTCTCTCTCTCTCTCTCTCTCTCTCTTTCTCTCTCTCTCTCACACACACACACACACACACACACACACACAGAGAGAGAGAGACAGACAAAGACACAGAGACAGAGACAGAGACAGAGAGAGAAGAGAGAGACACACACAGAGAGAGACAGAGACAGAGAGAGAGAGACTCACAGAGAGAGGCAGACTCACTCACTGAGAGGTTTGCCTTGCTACCAGGCTCCATTTTAAGACTCGCAAAACAGGTTTCAGTGAAAGACAAACTAAATCTACCATGCTGTTGTTATTAGCTAAAATTTTACCATTTTACTATTCCTTTATTTAAAAAGTTTGTTTTTCCATGGGGGCGCTCAGTAACCAAACACCTGTGTCTCATGGTACATGATCAGATGTTTCCAGATAAAAAGAGTTTAAAGTTTATGTAAGTTGTGAGGATCTGAGGAAGTGATTTAAGGTATGGAAAAAAAAAAAAGACTTAAAGATGATACATGAGTCTTCAAAGTTCAAGGTTTAACACTAATCAACGGAGTTCTGATATATTAATAATCTAGCCTGGTAAAGCACTTGCTACTGTTATCATAGTCCCAGGCTCAAAATTTAAAATTTCCTTTGGTTGCTTTTTTTCCCCTTGGAGACAGGGTTTCTTTGTGTAGCCCTGGAACTCACTCTGTAGCCCAGGCTGGCCTGGAACTCACAGGGATCCTCCTGCCTCTGCCTCCCAAGTGCTGGGATCAAAGTTGTGCATCACCATCACCACTCCGTTCTTTGGTTACTTTCTAAATATAGATTTGAAAGTGCTTCTCGCCGGGTGGTGGTGGCGCTCGCCTTTAATCGCAGCACTCAGGAGGCAGAGACAGGCGGATCTCTGTGAGTTCAAGGCCAGCCTGGTCTACAAAGTGAGTTCCAGGAAAGGCGCAAAGCTACACAGAGAAACCCTGTCTCGAAAAATAAAAAATAAATAAATAAAAAAAAGAAAGTGCTTCTCATTGTGCTAAAAACACCTGTGCCCAATCAGATCTATCTAGACCTTTGGATAAAGGAAAGAGTATTCCTGCTTTTACCCCAGAACCATCTTCTGGATCCTCAAGCTCTTCTTCCTCTTTGTTCTCTTTCCGGCTGAGGAACTGCTGCCCTGTTACAGGTGAACGCGCATGCCTCTGTCCTGTTGATGACTTCGCAGGCTTTCTTTGGCTGTGGCTCAAAGGCATGAGTCTCCTCCAGCTGTTTGCAGACACTCCTTAACTGCTTTTTCTACAGTGAGGATTTCAGTGCAGATTACAGACGGTGATCATGCGAATACCTTCTGTCCTAGTCTATATCTGCTACAGCAGATTCCCACTCAGCTGACAGGCACCATCCAGGAATCAACTGGGGCATTTTGGAGGGAAACTGCCCCAAGATGGCCTGTATCTCTCTAGTTCCTGTAGTCCTGCAAAACCAGTGAGCTCTGGATTTGCTGAAAGCTGATATTAATTCATCAGTCTGGCCAATGTGATTGCTCCCTATCTCTCCAGGTTCAGTCAGTGAACTAGATGTTTCTGATGAAATTTCTCAAATCTCTTGTCATTCCCCTCCTGGTCTGACTGATAGTCCAGCCTCTCTAGGCCCATGATGACCCAGCTTCGAAGAAGTGCTACAGCATGCCTTATCATCATCCACAAAAGGCTGGAATGTTAGGTCTCGGGAGTTGTGGAATAATCTTTTTGTGCACCGTGGAGATGTGTCACTCAGATTGATTTAATAAAAAGCTGAATAGCCAATAGCTGGGCAGAGAGAATGCTGGGAAGAAGGGAGGGGATGCCAGGATGCAGAGCAAGCAGCAAGAACATTACAAAATAAAGGTGACTGAGCCATGTAAAAGAGCATAGATTAAAAGATACAAGTTAATTTAAGTTATAAGAGCTAGTTAGAAAAAAGCCTAAGCTATTGGCCAAGCTTTCATAATTAATAATGTCTCCGTGTCACTATTGGGGAGTCAACAGTCCCAACAAAAACATCCAGCTACACTCGGGCAGTCTCTATGTCTAGAAATGAGCTCAAGCTGAACTATAGAAGGATTTCTGGTAGTTAGATAAAAGCCAGAATTCCTCAGGAACTTGGGAAACGGGCTCCTGTCCCTCAAAAAGACTTACTTCCCTTGCTCTGACCGAAAGACATGGTTCTCCATTGACTATACCTGTGGTTGCCTACTGAAGGCCATGCAGGCCTCCAGGCCCCTTCAGTCCCTACTGACAGTGTTATACATCTCAGAGCATGGGCACTAGCATCCTGGTTCCTCGACCTCCCCAGGTTTCCCTCCTCCAGAGAGCCGCTTGTTCTCTACACAATAGCAAGGTCCTTTCGCCCCCAGCCCATCCCTGTCCCAGCTATCTCTTGCTATTGTTAGTATTCTCTCTCATGCTATATTCTCTTGTTCCCTAACCATTGCACTATTCTCCCTCTTGCTATTCTCTACATCTTGCTATCTCTACTCTTCTCTCCCACTCTTCTCTCAAAGGTAGACCTGGCCATATCCAGTCTGTTTCTCTTTCTCTCTGCTCTGGACACTTCCAGATGCCTCTGGATGATCTCTCTCTTATCCACAATGAAAATCCCCTCCCCCTCCCCCAACAATGGATGGTCATTTCAGCAGTTTCTTTACTACATACCCCCTCACATACAATTAGGTTAATCAAGGTGGGAAGACCTGCCCATTGTGGGTGGAACCACTCCCTGGGCTGGGATCCTGGATTGTTTAAAAGGGAGAAATTGAGTTGAGTATAGCATTCCTCACCCTGTCTTCTGACTGTGGACACCACGTGACTAGCTGCTTGCCTTGACTTCATCTACCTGATGGCCTGTACTTGAACTATTGTTTTTGTCAGAATATTTTATCACAACAGCAGTAAAGTAACCAAGCCAGATATACTAGCTGTTGGAAACAATTTAGCTTTTTAAAGCAGTGATTCATGAGTCATGCAGCACCAGAGGACAATGGTGTTTGGGAAGGACACCAAAGAGTTCTGGAGAGGGCCTTTTATAGATGCCTACAGAGCATGGTAAAGAAAACCTTTGCTGGAAAGAGAGGTTGATTAGTGGTTAAATAATTAGGTTAATCTGAGAGGTTAAACTTGTCTTCAGTTAGGCATTAGTTGAGGGTTACACAGTAGCCTGGAATACAACCATTAACCCTGAGTTGGGTTTTGATTTGTTTACATAGGAATACAGAACTCCAGTCTAATGACCTCCCAAATTAATTATTACGACAGCCTCCAAGTGTAAAAAGCTGATTATCTTGTAATACTCTGGACTCACTGTTGGAAGTGTTTTTATTTGGTTTGGTTTGATTGTTTTGAGACAGTGTACAGACTTGGCTGGACTATAACTCAAAGAGCTCACGATCTGTGACTCTTGAGTGCTGGGACTAAAGGTGTGCACCATCATGCCTGGCTGGTTGTTACTTTTCGTTTGCTTGCTTTTTGTTTTTCTAAACAGGGTTTCTCTGCGTAGCCCTAGCTGTCCTGGAACTCACTCTGTAGACCAGGCTGGCCTCAAACTCACAGAGATCCACCTGCCTCTGCTTCTCAAGAGCTGAGATAAAAGGTATGTGCCACTACTACCCAGCCTTTTTTTTTTTAAATTTATTTATTTATTTATTTATTTATTTATTTATTTATTTATTTATTTTAGTTTTTTAATGTATAGGTGTTTTGCCTACATGTTTATGTGCACACCACCTATGTGCCTGGTACCAAAGCAGGCCAGAAGAGGACATAGGAGCCCTTAGAACTGGAGTTATAAAGGGTTATGAGCTGCTGTGTAGTGTTAGGGTCCTGGAGAAGTCCCACAAAAGACCACCATCCACATATGCAATCAACAAGAGTGTTTATTATATCAGCATGCATATGGGGTCCTTCACCTGTACAAAATGGCAACCACCCCGAGAGGGAAGTGCAGGCTCCTTTTAAGCACAGCTAAGGGGAGTTCCTAGGATAGTTAGGTCATTTTATCTAAGATTGGCTTAGGGGAGTGGTAATTATGTTAAGTACATTCCTAATTGGCTAGGGCTCGCAGGGGCTGGTTAAGGCTATAGCTTTTCCATTTTTTGGCAGGCCTGTAGAGAGCCATAGAGGTTTCCTAGTGAGAACTTACTCAGGGTCCGAGAATCTGAGCTTGCTTAACCAATAAGACTGTATAAGGGAGCCGGGTAGCGGTGGCGCATGCCTTTAATCCCAGCACTCGGGAGGCAGAGCCAGGCGGATCTCTGTGAGTTCGAGGCCAGCCTGGGCTACCAAGTGAGTTCCAGGAAAGGCACAAAGCTAAGAGAGACCCAGAGAGACCCTGTCTTGAAAAAACAAAACAAAAAACAAAAAACAAAAAACAAAACAAAACAAAAGACTGCATAAGGGGATGATTTGACTGTGGGCCTGGTTACCAGGTGTTTGAAGGGGTCTACACTTGGCTGTACTTTGATCTAGCAAGGGGGAGGTCTTTTGCCCCACCCCTTGTCATTGTCATAAAAAGCCCCTTTGAATAAATGGAAAGGGCTGTAGGGTATTGACCCAGGTCCTCCTGAAGCTCTCCTGTGTTTCTGTCTTCTCTTTGCTATCTTTCTATCTAATTTTTTTATCCTTCTCTCCTCCTCATAAGAACCTTGAAAAGGTGGGAGCCGGCCTCTCACACAGGCCTGGACAAGTCCCAGGCTCTGTTCTTATTTTGTTATTACCTTGAGCTGCTGTGGGGTTGTGAGGGGCTGGCTCAGGCCTAGTATACCTTGAGCTGTTTGTGGGGGCGGGCGCATTAAAGATTGATTATCTGTTGTTCATGGCTTCCTCAGAAAGGGCCTGCTCAGTTTCAAGAAGTAGAGATCGAGGCCTGATTCTTGTGGGGGTATTGTGTTCCCCAAAAAATGTATATGCTAATAAACTTATCTGGGGTCAGAGAACAGGACAGCCACAATA
>CABHPH010137734.1:31344-41418 GCA_902168325.1 Peromyscus nudipes
GTTCACCCCAATAACTGGCCTCAGGTTTGATTTTATTAATAAGAACTCGTTAAGACTCTTTAAGATTCATGCTACAGATTCTTAACTGAGTTATTTGGAGCCTGTCATGATACTTGCCTGGCCTTCTCATGTAGGTCCTGGGATCAAACCCTGGTCCTATGGAAAATTAGCCAGTGCTCTCAGCTGTTGAGCCATGTCTCCTGCCCTGATTTTTTTTCTTTTTAATTCAAATATAATTCCAACTTATAAAAAATGGCCTTGACTTGCAAAGGTATCTGCTGTGTGATCTACTCATTCTCAGGCCACTTGACTCTGCTTTCAACGGAATTTTGTTTGTTCTCACCTGGTTCTACCAACCGCTGAGTTTGCAGAATTTTACAGCCAGCAGGGTTAAGTTGCTTTGGGCACATCACTGTTTGAAGTGGTTAGAAACCAGAGTGCCTCTAAGCTGATTATGCAGAGTGGAAAGGCCTCAAGTTTGAAGTACGCTTGGTTCTTGACAGCTCACTTTGTATTTTGTCCCAAGGCTTTACTTCAGAGCCCGTCCTTGTTCTCAGAGAGAAAGAGAAAAAAAGCATGCAAAACTTTGTGCAAGAGTCTACGGCGGCTCATTGTAGCCAACTGAGACTCTGTGTCGGTTAGTGTCCTGTCTCGTGACAAAAGACCCTGTAATCAGCTTTTGAGATGACGAGGTTTATTGGGGCACTTTAAGAGGGCCGTCCGTGGTGTTTAGTCCCATCACCCTGCTCTGGCAACAGTGCATCAAGGTGAGAGTTGGTGGTTAGGAAGCCTGTCTTCATGTCCGGGAAGTAAGAGAGGAAGGGGCGGGAATTCCAATATTTCAAGGGCACAGCCCAAGACCTGACTTCCTTCTGCCAGGCCCCTCTTCCTAACAGTTCTACCACCTCCCTGTAGAGCCACAGGCTGGAGACTAAGCCTCCAACCCTCCTGCCTTCAGGGAACATTCCAGAGCGAACTGTAATGGCCCCCGTTTCATATGGTGCAAGAAGGAAAAAAATGAATTAATACTAATCATACAAATGCGAGAATATATGAAAGCCTCGCCATGGTCCCTTCCCCTACGTGCCTTCCAGGGTTCATAAATTCTATGCCTTGCTCGGCTCTGCTCAGTCCTGAGACTGTTCTCCTCCTCAGTCCTCAGGGCCTCAGATTTCCATGCTTTTCCTAAAATTAGAAGGATGTGCAGCTTCACCAAGTAATGGGATCCTGTGGGAAATGCGAGTACTGCTCTGTAAGGTAGCAGGAAGCACTTAGGGGAGGCAGACAGCAAGGAGTACCCACTGAGGGGCTGACAGGGACACACACTCACACACACACACACACACACACACACACACACACACACACACAGAGGACACGTGACACGATGACTGGATGGACAGAGCAGGCCATATGGATCTGAGGGGCATCCACTTAGACAAAGACAGGGAACCCCCTGAGGGCTCTCTCCCAGGGAACAGCTTCTGCCTTTGGGATCCACCTTTTGAAGTTGAGATGATCTGAGCAATTTAGCTCGCTTCCATGATTGTGTCCTCTTTCCTCCCCTACCCCAGGCTACCTCGGAAGGTATGACATAGGAAGAAGGGACGGCCTTGCCTCTTCAGTCCCCCAGCAGTCTACAAGGGGGACTCCAGAACAACAAGAGGCAAATAGGGAGACATGCCCTAACCTCCCCCCCCAGTATTGCTAAGCAGGGACAATGAGTGGGGGGCCTTAACTTGATTGGTGGACAGTGAGTGGAGGGGAGGAGCGCGCCCTTTGAAGACTCACACTCATGAACATCAGGACGTACTCCTGAAATCCTAGAGAGATTTTTCTTAAAAATTAAAAAAAGAGAGGCTGGGTAGATGGTTCCCTGACAGACAGGAATAAGGCCTTAGGTTTGGTCCTCAGCCAAAGGCATGTGTACACAATGCATGTCGGGAGGGGCTCATTTTATGTATTGGAAAGATGAGAGTCTATTTATTTTTAAACTACGTACACACAAGTACAGTTTTACAAAGCATAAACATGGTGTGGTGGTACACACGTATACTGCCGGAGCATCCATGGCTTGGGAAGGGTTGTGCATTGGAGGCAAGCCTGGGTCTATGGAGCAAGATCCTGTCTCATTTCCCCCACCAAATGTGAAAAGTGTAAGTGGATTTCTGTTGAATTTTTTTACTGTGACTTGCGGTTTTCCTTAATCTGCTACAGTTTTTATGCCTGTAAATGTGGGTCTGTCTTGATCTCCCAAATGCACACTGTATCTTCACAATTAGAAAGCTGCACAAGTGGGTGGTTTAGGGCTAGGTCCAGGGACCCAGTGTACAGCAGGAGGCAGCGGAAGACAGTGCTGAGACCAGCACTGGCTGCGACTTGTCGGCATCTGCCTTCTGAAAGCCCCTTTGCCGCTAACCGCCCTGCCCTGGGGTGTAGCCTCGCATCACTTGACACCAACCTCTAATCTCTGGGAAAGGAGAATGTGAGCTGCTGTGGGGAATCCCCAAATTCCATCACTTTAAAAAGGCTTCCACGCTGTTCTCAAGCCCATCACCCCTTCAAAGTCATTTTAAGTCATGTTAAGTCCCATCCCTCCGCTGGGCACGGTGGTTCATGCTTGCCATCCCAATGCACTCGGGAATTTCCGTTCATGGGAGGACTGCCAGGGATTCTGGGCCAATCTGGGCTCCATAGGCCAGCAGGGGCTGTAATATGAGGCTCTGTGCCCCCCAAATAAGTGAGTCAACCAGCTCTCTTCCTCTTCCCTTTTATTTCTTGTACTTGTAAGGAATCAAAGAAAAACTTCAAATGTGTAGACTGTCAACCCATCCAATTCCGTTCTTTTCTATGTATTGCCAAGAAAGAAGTTCCCAGAAGCAAATCTGTAGAGATGATCTTCATGGAAAGGGGGAAAAGGTATCATATTAAGCGTTGCTGCTCACCAATACTTTTCTGTTTGTTCTCAGGTCTCACTAGGTAGCTCTGGCTGTCTTGTAACTCACTGTAGACCAGACTGGCCTTGAACGCAGAGATCCGCCTGCCTCTGCCTCCCAAATCCTGGGATTAAAAGTGTGCACTCCCACAGCCTGGCACAAATACATTTCAATCTAACCTTTTCTCCTTTAAAGAAAATTTTAGCAATATTATACATGTAAATATTTTTAGATAATTTTTGAGATTATACTACATTTACATAATTTCTCTTTCCTTTTCCATCCTCCAAACCCTCCCATGTAACCTTCCATAAATTATTTTTAAAATAGAAGTATAGCAGAATTTTTGATGAAACACTATCTCCCAAATCCTTCTCCCCACGAAACCCTCCGGGAAGATAAGACGTCTCGGCTTCTTCTTTCTTGGCAGTTAACTCACGAATCTAACACCATATTGTCATTTTTAGATGGGTTAGACATTATAACTTCTTGCTCTTAAAGATGGTTTAGCTCACACAACTGCCCTTTTCCTCTTTAGAAAAGTTATTTTCAGCTCTTTCTTTGTGGTCTGAAATAACACTCCGATTCCAGACTTCCAGCTTATGATTCATCAACTTGAACTCTATTTCTTGGCTCTGCAGGCTGTAGGTTCTTCTTCAGCTCTCTAGACCACAGTGTATATACGATGACTTTTCTTTTCTTTTCTTTTTTTTAAACACAGGGTCTCACTCTTTAGCTCTGGCTGGCCTGGAACTTTCTATGTAGACCAGGGCAACCTTGAATTCACAGAGATCCACCTGCCTCTGCCCCTTAGGTACTGGGATTAAAGGCATTCCCAGCCATATATTATGATTTTTAAAGTTGAAAACTCAATGGTGTACACATTATTATAATTATAAAAATTTTATATAAAATTAAAAAAATTTGTTTTAAAGATTTATTTATTATGTATACAATGTTCTGCCTGCATGTATGCCTGCACACTAGAAGAGGGCACCAGATCTCATTACAGATGGTTGTGAGCCACCATGTGGTTGCTGGGAATTGAACTCGTGACCTCTGGAAGAGCAACCAGTGCTCTTAACCTCTGAGCCATCTTTCCAGTCGTAAAAAAAAATTTTTTAAAACTATATTTAGATTTGGCTTCTTTACTTTCTTTCTTTTTCTTTCTCTCTCTCTCTCTCTTTCTTTCTTTCTTTCTTTCTTCTTTTTTTTAACATTTTTTTTTCTAGTGTGTGTGTCTGTGTGTGTTCACACCATGGTGTTAGTGTGGAGGTCACAGGACAACTTATAGGAATTCTCTTTTCCACCATGTAGGTCCCAGGCACTCAAGTTTGTCAGGCTTGGAGTCAGGTGCCTTTACCTACTCAATCACCTCACAAGCTCTACATTCTATTTCTTTTCTTCCTTCCTTCCTTCCTTCCTTTCTTCCTTCCTTCCTTCCTTCCTTCCTTCCTTTTCTTCCTTCCTTCCTTTCTTTCTTTTCTTTCTTTCTTTCTTTCTTTCTTTCTTTCTTTCTTTCTTTCTTTCTTTCTTGTTTTTTCGAGACAGGATTTCTCTATGTAGATCTGGCTCTCCTGTCTATTTCTTCTTCTATTATCTTTCTTACACAATTATTATCAGCATTTCATTATCAATAAAAAGGAATGCTAGAAGTATGAATGAAATAAATTTTAAAAATTAAAAAAAAAGCCCTGACAAGATTCTTTTTTCTAATATATAATCTATTGTTAATCATGTCATATTCAAAATCAGCACTTCTCAACTTGTGGGCTGCAACCCCTTTGGGGTCACACATCATAATCAGATATTTACATTATGATCCATAGCAGTAGCAAAATTACAAAGTAGCAACAAAATAATTGTATGGTTGGGGGTCACAACACATGAGGAACCGTATTAAAGGGTGTCAGCCAGTGCTCTAGATCATTTCACATGTGAACCATGACTATCCTGTGTAGATGAATTTCTAAATGGTCTTATTAAATAAAAAACATGGAGCCAGATATAGGTGTGAAAGCCTTAGAGAGATCAGGAAAATAGGGAAAGCCACCAGCCAACCTTACCTCACCAACTCCACAGCTTCCAAATGTAAGTTACTTCCCATCTACCCATGCCTATATGCCTTGCTGTTCTGCCATCTGATTTGCGCTCTCCGTTCAGCTACATCACTTCCTCTTCCTGCCCAGCTCTGTCACTTCCTGTCTGTCTGTACAGACCTCTGGATCTCCATGGTTAACTAGTGTTGGAATTTAAGTGTGCCACCACAATCCTGTATAACTGTCTGTGTTGCCTGGATTCCAGGTGCCTTTCTTGTGCCTGACAACCAGGCAGACGACGTGCCTTCTCTCCAGTAGACTTGTGGGTCACATCAGTTCCTTTCAGTATCACATGTATTTTCTCTCAGCTGCCCCACCCCACACATTACACTAAAATATGTATTTTTAAGAACTTCCTAAAAAGGGATATACAGGACATATTCTTTCTGTTTTATGTGTGTGCATGTGTGTCTATATGTGTGTGTGTGTGTGTGTGTGTGTGTGTATGTTCGTGTGTGTACATATGTATTTGTGTGTGTACTTGAGTGTGGAGGCCGGGGGTTGATGCTGGGCATCTTCTTCAGTAGCTTTCCGCTTTATTTTTTTACATTTAATTATTGTGTGTGTGTCTATGTGTGCATGTGTATATGTGGTGTGTGTGTGTGTGTGTGTGTGTGTGTGTGAATGTGATCAATAGCACACTTTTGGAAGTCAGAGGTCACCTTTTGGATTTAATTCTCTCCTTCCACCATGTGGGTTCTGGGGATTGAACTCAGATCATCAGGCTTGGTAGCAAGGGCCTTTACCCCTGAGCCATCTTGTTGGCCTT
Source organism: Peromyscus nudipes (assembly GCA_902168325.1). Taxonomy (NCBI): domain Eukaryota; kingdom Metazoa; phylum Chordata; class Mammalia; order Rodentia; family Cricetidae; genus Peromyscus; species Peromyscus nudipes. The sequence continues at coordinate 37,149 of CABHPH010137734.1, forward strand.
TGACCATATTTTTTGAAATGGGGTCTTTCACTAAACCTGATTTGCCTAGATCTGCTAGCCAGCAAGCTCCAGAGACCCTCCCGTCCCTAACACTGGGATTACAGGTGCAGACTGCAGCCTCTAGCTTTTTTCTGTGGGTACCACAGATCTTCATGCTTTCAGGAGAAACACTTGACAGACAGAGCCACTTCCTAGCTCCTCTGACTTCTTACTTGTGTGCGACACCTTTATTTTACTTCCTCCTTCTTATTTTTACACCTTGGTTGTAGTGGGCATTTTAAGTGGCAAGCATTTTGCATGTATGAGCCAGCACCCTCATTTAACCTCCTTAGGATTTCCCTCTTTCTTGCCTACCTGGGGCTCCTTACTTGTTCACATTTACACTCTGAGCAATTGGGAGTCCACCCTCCATTCAGAAAGGACATGGGTTGGTTACAAGATGGTAGCAGAATCAATTTTCTAGAAGGTTCTGTGAGAAGGAAGTCCCAAGCCAAGTGTGCTAGAGGCCTTGGGGTCTGGAGGGCACAGCTTATTTCTGTATGCTACCAGGTTCTGTAGATTATAAAGTGAGAAGCTTATTAGTGCACACAAGTCCCCAGAAACTGCTAGATACCAGGAACAGGACTGGTGTAGTTCAGCCGTGGTGCTACATGTGGTACCACTTCTCTAGTATGCATAGGTCCAAGGTTTAACAGGCAGCATGACGAAGAAAATGTATAAATGTGTCTCATGTTTGATGAGGAGGTAAATTTTATTTAAATGCAAGATAAATGGAATGAAGCTGGGCATGGTGGTGCACGCCTTCAATCCCAGCACTCGGGAGGCAGAAGCAAGAGAATCTCTGAGCTCGAGGCCAGCCTGGTCTACAAAGCGTGAGCTGCTTGTTGTGAGTGCTGGAACTGAACCCAAGCTCACCTTCTTTGAGAGCAGCAAGTGCTCTTAACTTCTGAGGTCTTTCTCCAGCCCCAGATTTACTGAGATTTTCATTTTCAATACATCCATTCACTTTTTTTTTCCTTAAAAAGCTCAGTTTCCATGTTGAGTTTCATCTGTCACTGATTTTCTCATCAAAACAGCCAAGTTTCTTCTCCAGATCCTGCACTGATTTTCTTACTTCGTTCATTTACTGACTTGATCTTCTTTGAGTCATTGGTAATTTTTCCAAGTAGATTTTTGAATTCTTTGTCTAGCATTTCAATTATTTTAGTTTCTTTGGATTTAGTAATTGAAGAATCGTGCTCTTTGGAGGAGCCATATTGTCTTGATTTTGTGTGTGTTTCTGTGCAGTGGTTTGCATATCTTTTGGTGTGACTCTCTCTCAGTTTTGTTTGGAGATCTCAGTGCACAGCTTTCTCTTGACAGTACGATTCCCATTACAGATCAGCGAGTAGAAATCACTACTGACTGGGCGGCGGCGGTGGCGCACGCTTTTAATCCCAACAGTCAGGAGGCAGAGCCAGACGGATCTCTGTGAGTTCGAGGCCAGCCTGGTCTACAGAGCAAGATCCAGGACAGGCACCAAAACTACACAGAGAAACCCTGTCTCAAAAAAACAAAAAAAAAAAAAAAAAAAAAAAAAAAAAAAAAGAAATCACCGTACCAACTACAAAACCAGCACACAGATATAGTAATATACTCTGATTAGTGCTAATTGCCATACCACAATGGCAGAGCCAATGGCAACAATAATATAGAGAAGCTAGGAAGTTAAATATTATATAGGATAAATTAATAATAGTAATTGGTGTAAAGAATGTGGTAGGTAAAGTATAAAAAAGAAAAACAAGAGTAAATGAAAGAACTACAAAGAATGGAGGAAAATGTTATAAAGGACAAAGAAGAGCAGGAGGTAAAAAGAAATCTGGTTGTGCAATAAAGCAAAAAAAAAGGAATAAACAAAGTTAGGCAAATTAAAATAAAGTCAAAATATTACTAAAATATGGTAAAAGGGGAGATGGAAAAATACAAAGGGCAAAACTAAGGAACAAAAACAAAGTATCAGAAAAATAAATTTCCCAGCAGTGTGTCCCCCGTCCGTCATGTCTTTAGTTGTGTAGTCTGACGATGGGCAGGGCGGTCTGTCAACCTTGGAGTCTCTCTTCTTTCCTAACACACACACACACACACACACACACACACATATACACACACTACACACACCACACACACACACACACACACACACAATTCATAGCCTTGGTCCTGTAAATAATGAATAGTGTTTGATCCAAATGATTAAAATAAGTGTATTAGGGGAGATAAAACGTTTGTTTGCACGTACATGCCGTGAGTATGATGAGGTGGAGGGGCTGGATGAGAGAAGGCACGCTTCCTACATATTTCATGCGCCTAAATCAGTTGGTAGATAAAGTGTCAGTAACTGGGAGGGAGATGAAGTCTGACCTTAAAGTGATCGTGCATTAGCCACAGATCACGGATGGTGACGGAGGTTATGAGACTTCTGGGTCAGGACTAACTACTTTTTTCTTGTAGAGCAGGGGTCACCTAAGACCATCGGAAAACACAGATCTCTACATTAGATTCATAACAGTAGCAAAATTACAGTTATGAAGCAGCAACAGAAATAATTCTAGGGTTGGGGGTCCCCACAACAGGAGGAACTGTATTAAAGGGTCGTAGCATTAGGAAGGTTGAGAACTGCCAGTGTAGAGCAGCAAGCACTATGAGCTTAGTGTTCACTTTTCTTTCTGCATCCTCAGTCCCTGGGTTGTGACCCATCAGGTGGATGTTGCACGGGCAAAAGGTCTGCATCATAGCTGAAGAATGTTTGCACTAGAAAACCCTAGTCTCTGAGCTGGACCTCAGAGGTGTGATGTTTGCCTAGTGAGTGTAAGGCCCTGGCTTCCACCTCTAGCACTGAAAAAGTAACAAAACCAATCTTTTTATAACGGGCTGCAAACAAACCCACCTAACGTATGTCCTAGAACACACTGTATTTGTTTGACATTAAACTGGGTTCTCGCCCTGAATTCTCATCTGTTTAGCTTTCCCCTGGTAGGAGTCAAAATGGTTCCTACATTTGCAGACCTCAAATACTTACTTCATTGTACCAGGAAAGAGAGAAAGCTTCAGTTTAGTTGAAGCCCCAGTCTGTCTTTGTGGGTTCGTTGGTTCTGGTTGGTCATGATGCCTATTTCTAAAACAGTTGCCGGAGGAAATGGTTATGTGGGGCCACTTAAGTGGGAGGAAAAAATGCCGAGATACAGCCAATAAATATGTTCTATATTTGTACCTCCATTAGCACACATAAACGGTGTGTATAGATTATTCATGCATTGGCTCACCCACGTTGGCTCACATAAACACAGCCCTTAAGGATCTGTACAAATTACGGCTTGGAAGTGCGTCAGTCTTCACGGACAGCTAGCTCTTGCTTTTCTGTGTCCTTCACCTCTTCTGCTTTCGGCCTCATTCAGTTCCATGGTGAATGACGACAGGCCACGTGATCTTACAGTAATTATGACCACCAGTAATTACTCAGTAAAAACGCCTCTTCCTCTCCCCACTCCTCTGCATTCATATATCACCTTCAAGAGAGGGCTCCACAAAGCCCTGCCCCAGGTCAGTGCCTATCCCCTGGCCCAATCAGCACTGCCGGCGGGAAGGAATATTTTAATTAGCGTACTTTCACAAGGCCATCTCTTCATGGAGGCTATTTCACTGCTACAGGGGCTCTTGGAAGGTTCCTCTGGAACCTCAGGGGGACTGTTTTGTACAAGGGATAGAGAAAAGATGGCTTGGGAGCATTGTACACGAAGGAGCACAGTGATCAACTTTAATAGGTAATGAAGTTCTAGAATGTGGCTCATGGGAACGGAAGGGATCGTGAAGAATCATCCACTAGAAATCCTATTTCCCTTCTTTCTGCCAATATCATAAAACCAGAAGACTTCAAAAGACTGCTGCTTTTCACGGGTTCGGTATGCACCAGCGAATACTCTTTCCGGCCTTCGTGAGGGTCTTCTGGAGGACACTCAGCTGATTCTATGTGCGAGCCGAACAAGATGCCGTGCGGCTTTAACTCGGGCGTTGATTGCTAAGTGCTGAGGGTGGGAGACAGCGGTACCGCCGCCGCCAACCAACACGTACTTCAGGGATCCTGCAGACTGCCCCGCACAGGCCCCACAGGCTTCCTTTCTCCAATCCCTGGGTCGGAGTTCTCCAAACGAAGATTCCCCACCCAGAGAAGGCCAGCAAGGTGCTCCGCCCAGAGGCGGGGTGGGCCGGCAGCCCAGGCTGGTTGAACTGG
>CABHPH010137735.1:0-13445 GCA_902168325.1 Peromyscus nudipes
CCTCCTATTTTGGGAAGGACCATCTTGCAAACCTGAAGTACGGAGACTTTATTTTGAAATGGGCTGCATTCCAGAAATAGGTTTTAACTTTATTATTTTCCACTCTCTCTGGGGACACCTTGACAAAAATGGCAAACCAGAAGACTTCCTGAAGGTTAATCTTTTTCTGGGTCACATGATTCTTTTCAGTTTTCATCTGCAGAGAGTTTTCTGATAACAATAGGTTTGGCTGTTGGTGAACTAAAGAAAATCCCGTTGCTTTACTGTGAACAATGGGCAGGATTTGAGTGCAGTCAGGGTATTTGCTTAGTACAATAGAAGCTGGTGCAGACTGGACTTGCAAGTGTCAAACAAACTGTGGGAAAAAAAATCTGAATTACCACAACTGAGTCAACAAACAGATTGGAGTGCAGGAATGCTGACTGGGTAGCAACAAGTGATTTGATTAACTTCATTTCAGACACAGAGATTTAGCTGGACCAAAAACAAAACACAAAACTCTATAAAGCAATAGTTAAGTATTTATAAAGCAAGAGGGAGATGGAGTCATGAAATGAAACATTAGAAACACAAACCATTTGCAATTAATAGCAATGTCCCAGAAACAGGCCTGTTCCAAGGTAGAAATCCCCGGAAGAATGGATGATCAAAGAAGTGTCTGAAATCCTCAATCTCACTGCTCACATGCATCGTGAAATGCAAAACAAACAGAGGTCAGATTGCAGAGAGATCTTCCACCCCCAGCATTTTCAAGCTTTAAATCTGTTGAGTAAACAGTTTCCAAGTAGGTGCGACCTCTCTGGAGCCTGATGCAGCTTAGCTAACTGGCCAGCACCTGGTTCCAGATGTGACTGGAATGTGGAACCAAACATTGCCTTCTGTTCCCAGGCGTCTGGCCCAGGGACACCTAGTAGGCTATTGGGCAAGAGCAAGGAGTCAGAACACAGACTCTTGGGCTACCTGAGCAGTGGGAAGGTCAGTGGGATGCCACAGGCCCGTATTTCATTCCTGACAAATACATTCTCACATTTTTTCTTTTGTTAGGATTTGAACCCAGGGCCTTGGAGTGCTAGATAAGAGTTCTACCACTGAGATGCATCTATGATCATCTCTTATTTTATTTTGAAACAGGTTCTTGTTAAGTTAAGTGGGCTGGGCATACAGGCTTTTACTTTGTGATCCTCCTGCCTTGGTCTCCAAAGTAACTGAGATCATAGGCCTGTATCCACCTCAGTTTTAGTTCTTTATATACTTACTTTACAATGCTGTTCTCCAGTGTAAATTAAAATCCCCCTCTCTCTCATACACACAAACCTACACACACACACACAGACACACACACACAGACACAGACACACACACACAGACACACACAGACACACAGACACACACAGACACACACACACACACACACACACAGAGAGAAACATGAAGAACAGGATCAGCCCATTGAAGTTGATCAAATTGAAGTTGATCAAAACAATGTATAATGCTTGGTTTATTATTATTTTTATTGCCGTTACTATTCAAAGGATATTACTGCTGTATTTCTGTAAAATGATCCTGGGTCTCCTTAGATTTTCAGCCTCCACATTGTTGGCTGTTAGCTACTGCTCTAAAGAGGATGAAGGGTCTGGCAATATATGAGGGTAGGGTGAAATGTTTATATTCTATAATGGAGGACATCTGTGATCTCTGCTCACTAAGACTTGTGCAGAGATTCTCCATCATCAACAACCACCTAAATGCTCTATAGAGAGATGCTACTAACTGGAGATGTCATCTGGTGGATTCAGTTCTGACACCATCTATCCTGAAGATGGCATGGATACACCGGTGACAGGCTGTAAACCATTCTGACCTATAAACTGTCAACTGAGTTTGCCAAGATGGGAGCCCTTCTTTGGGCTCAACTGATTTGCTAAGATGGCTCATATATGGACAGCATTATGTTACAAAGGGAACAGGTGAAGAGGTGTGCAGCATAAGGCATGTAGGAAGAGGCATGTAGGTGACCCACTTTCTAGAAACCTCCATGTATTTGGCTCTTTGAAGCTCTCTAAACTCAGTCCTTCTGTGTCTTTATGGAAATCTCACTATGTGGGCATAATTGACTAAATCATTAGCCATTGATGACCAACCTAATGTTCAAGTCATTTTTCCTCCCCATAGTTGGTGCATAGGCTGAAATATCAGACCACTAGTCATGTCTTATGTTTCCCTACATCCTGAAGCAACCTAGTGATGGCCAGGCACCAGCCAGCTCATTCGTTTAAAAATAAGCATTCATTTGGGATAGTTCAAAAATTTTTAAATGCCGTGGGCCTGGAAACTGGGATGAAGACCAAATTCATATTTCACAACCACACAAAGGAATCAAAGGTGGATTTCATATATATGAGGTGTGACAACCTCCTTAACACCTGTGCATATATCTATTGTGGATTCCTGTGGGATACTTGGCAATGACTAAGGCAAAATCTCACCTACTATTCATGGCAGAGTCATTGGCAAATCACAACTAGCATGTGAGTTTGACTTGGGTCTTGAGTAACTACCAGTTCAGGTCCTATTAATGGAAAAGCAGCTAAGCTTTAGTCAATCATTTAATATGGCTACCTGTGGTCTGACAATGGATGTCATTGATCATTGTGGGAATGAAGGAAAACCCACACCTGCTCATCTCTCAGTTTAGCTCTGATGATGGGGATCCTGGCCCTGGGACGACTGACAGAGTGGGCCCTGTGGTCATCCACAGTGATGCTCACCTAGGCATTTTAGTGTGTTGAGCAGCACCTAGAGTCCATCTACAAACTCTGTTCTCACCCAAATTTTGACAATCAAAAAATGCTTTCATTTTGAGTATTCCCTTGGGTTGCAAAACTGAAAACCATTCATTGTTCTAAAAATGTCTTTGAAAATCACTGGTAGTTGGTGACTTACAGTATATATGTGCAACAGTGAGTAGGACTCATATCTTGTATGCAAATTCTACATCAACAAAAGGTCAGTAACAAATTAAACTATTTATAAAGCAATTTCAAATTTGCGTATGCTTCAAATAGTGGTAAGAGTGTTATCTTCTTATTAACACTTTATTTTATGTTTTAATCAATGAGCAAACCATTCACTTACCCTGTTAACCCTTTTCTTAGATCTACTTTATTCCTAGTAATATCCTGAAATAGAATAGCAAGAAACAGAGTAATACTACATAAAACCAAATACATTAAAATGTAGCAGCTGACATTTTTTTCTTCACATTTTACTCATCTGAGAGGGTTTCATCCTCTGTACTGGCAGGGACCTGTTAAAAATGAAGTTGGGCATGTTGGCACACACCTTTAGTCCCAGCCCTTGGGAGGCAGAGGCAGGCAAATTTCTGAGTCCAAGGTCAGCATGTTCTACAGAGCAAGTTCCAGGACAGCCAAGGCTACATAGAGAAACCCTGTCTCAAAAAAACAACAACAAAAAACCCAAAACAAAAAACAGAACACGGAAATGAAGATGAGTGGACGTCCGTTCTTTACACATCCCAAGCAGCAGGGGATGGAGCGAATTCAGGCACATATGTCTGTATGTGTACATGGTAGGGAAACCTTCCTTCTCACAAAGGTCATGTCAGCTTTCAGCCTCAAAATGTGAGTTTACAGGAAATGAGGACCATTACAGATGTCACTGAGTTGGAGATCAGGAGATATCATCCCAAATTAATTTAGGACCTAAATTTAGCCACCACTGTCCTTCTAAGAAGATTATTGGGCCCAGAGACATGGGCAATATGGAGACCAAGAAGGTTAAGTGATGGTTCTGGGAGACAAGTCATGCCAGGATTGTCCTTTGGCCACCAAAATCGGGGGGAGATGTACAGAGTCAGTTCCCTTGGTGCTGCCAGAAGAAACCACCCTCTTTGACTTCTGGCCTCTAAAACTGAAATGGAATGAATTTCTATTATTTAAGCCATCCAGTTTGTGGTGATTTGTTATAGCACCCTGGGGAAGCTAATAAGCTTTGTTTGTGGATATTGGCATGGTTTCTATTACCAAGAATTGCTGTGAAATTAATTGAATCCTTACGTCTTTGATCAGTCTAGTGTAATTTTGTTTTGGATAATCCATCTGTGACCAGAGTTAATGAAGCATTCAGCACAGGAAAGGGATAGGATCAACCTTAAACATTAAGAAATAGGGAATGGCTGAGGAGGTGAAGTTCTTTCCACACTAAGACCCGAATTCAGATTCCTAGCATCCACATGAACAAACAGTATTGTTGGCATGGGCCTATCTCAACGTTAGAGATGGAAGGATCCTGAAGCGCTCGCTGCCAGCCAAGCTGGTTAATCAGTGTCCTCCAGGCTCACTGAATGACCCTATCTAGAAAAGCAAAAGGAGAATAGTAGAGGAAGACATTCGACATTCACCTGTGGCCTCCACAGGTGGTGCACATACATGCACACACATGCACACAAGCGAACACATAAACATGCAGATACCACATGTGCATAAAATAATAAAAGTAAGGGAATGTCGCCTACTTATACCAGATCTGGTTACTTTGGGGAATATGTGAAGAGCTGTCCATGTGTCCTGGACATGCTCATATTGCGGGTGCAATGGGAAAAGCAGTTGGAAGGCCCTGTCTGGGCCCCTCTAGGACTGTAGATTCAACAAACAGGTGAGGGCTAGGTTCTGATCCAGGCAGGAGTGATGTGTTCTGGTCCAGAGGGATAACCAGAAGTGGAAATCTCACTCCTCAGTTGTAATCACTGGGGAGACTTCATCTTAAAGGAAGAGACATTAGTATCTGAGGTCGTACGATGGTGAGAAATGGAAGTAACAGGGAAGAAAGGAGGCAGTACATATCAGAGGAAACACGGAAGGAATCACTCCACAAAGAACTCAGGGGAGCCAGACTGAGGGGATGGAGCCCAGAGGAAGTGAGCTAGAACCAGGCCCTGGTCGTGCGTCTTCCTCACCGGTGGACAACGTGAAGTCATAAAGAGCAGGCATTCCCGTCGTGGATAAGCCTTCTTGTGGGGTTTGTCCTTAACCCAGGGCGTGCTGGGCGCTCATATTGGAGTTGGGAGGGGACTAGACACTCCTGTGGGACTCTGTGGTAAGCTGAGGAAGTAAGAAAACAACAACTGGGTGAAATTCAGGGGCAAACCTCAAAATCAATCTTCACATGGATTGCTGGGAAGGCCCAGGTATGTTGATGTGACTGACTTTCCCGAGGGATGGGAATGATGAGGTGACTGGGTCAGAGGTCACTGTGAGCCCCTCAAGATAGCCATCTATCCACTAAGTGACTCAATTATAATTAAGAAAGTCGAGAGGAGAATGATATATTTTTTTCTGTGTATGTGTATGCACGTGATCATGTGTTTTCACGTCTGGATACCCTTATGTTCACATGTGCTTGTGAATATGTTAGGTTGATTCTTAGTTGATGCCAATGTTTTTTTTTTTTTTTTTAACATAGGTTCTCTTATTGACTTAGAACTATCTAAGTAGGCTAAGCTGACAACCAGTGAACCTCAGGGTCCCCGTCCCTGCCTGCTTTGGGCGGGCACTGAGCTTATAAGCATGGACCACCACATGTGTAGTGTGGGTCCTGGGAGACTTCACTCCATGCTTGCAAGGGAAGCACTTTGCTGACCGCGCCCAAACTTTATTCAGAAATGAACGTTCTCTTTGAAAGTGTTTGCCATCTTCAGGAAACAGAACCTAATGTCTGCATATTTATCCTTAGAGTAGATGTGATGGTCAATACTGATTGTCAACTTGGTAGGATCTAGAATCCCCACAAGAGCCTTTGCCCCAGGCATGCCTGTGAGGGAGAACCTGCCTTAGATTAGCTGAGGTGGGGAGGCTCACCCCAGATCTGGACGGCGCCATTCCCCAGACTGGCACCAGCGTTCTCTTGCGTCCTGACTGAAGACATAATGTGACCAGTCCCTCAGACTCCGGCTGCCGTGACATCCCCACCGCAATGAGCCACGTCCTGGAACTGTAAATCGAAATAAATCTTTCTTCTTTAGGTTGCTTGTGTCTGGGCATTTTATCACAGCAAGACACAACCACTAACAACAAACAATAGAGACAAGTCAAAATAACAAAAATTTAAACTATAGTTTATAGTCTTGTTCCAACGCCCAGAGATTGAAAGATAAATCTAAAAAGATAATTAAGCTCTTTTCCTGTGATGCTCTGTAGTGATGCCTAAGGGGGCTCAGCTGCATCTCAGAGTCAACTTAGGAGGGTTTTTTTCTAAGATGTATCATCTATCTATCCTATCTACTTATCTATCATCTATCTATCCTATCTATCTATCTATCTATCTATCTATCTATCTATCTATCTATCTATCATCTATCTATCCTATCTATCATCTATCTATCTTCTATCTATCTATCTATCTATCTATCATCTATATATATTAAAAAATGAAAATTCATTTCATTTTATCATTTGGATAGGTGTATGTGCGTGCGTATGTGAGCACGCATAGCGTGTGTGGAGGTCAGAGGACAACATGTAGAAGTCAGTTCTCTCCTTCCACCATGTGGGTCCACAGTATTGAACTCAGGTCACCAGGTTTGGTGTTGCCCACCTTTGCTCACAGAACCATCTCATCAGTCCAAGGCTGAGGCTTCAGTAAGTCTGCAGAAAACCTGGCTGCCGTTTAAAACTTGGCAGCTACAATGCAAATATCAGGATGCATTGTGTGAAGTCAGTTGAAATTGTATTCTCCGACTCTCTTGTCAGTAATAGGCACTTCAAAACCCGTGCCACAGCGAAGAGAACATGAGCAGGCACTGTCAGTGCTGCAGCGGTGAGGACATTTCCAAACAAGAGTCTGCACGCGCTCCAGAGCCGTAACTGATGAACCGCTTGTTTTTTTAGCGCAAGTGCATTTTTGATGAGCAGCCCTCTGGATTCAAAGGGAAGGCCCTTTGCCAAAACAGAATTGGTGTTGGACACATCATCAGGGAAATGCTCAATTTCATTTATTTCCTCTTTCTCTCTATTTAAAAAAAATGTTTTCTCAGCTAGCTATTTTTTTTTTTTTTTTTTTTGGTGCACAAAGAACAATCTCAGTTTTTTCTTTCTTTTTTCTTTTTGTTCTGTTAGTTAGTTGACAGGACCTCCAGGTAAAAGAAATGTTTTTAATAAAATATATTCCCTCACAGTGTGGAGTAGAAGGTAGCTGAGCAAGAATAAAGATGTTATTGCAGGCTCCTTGGAGACGGCTACAATGTTCACTTTAATCTATTTGATCATTCCTGAATGGCTGATTGCAGCTCTTTTCTCTCCAAGGCACAAAAGAGCAGCTTAATATATTTATATATGTACATATGTAGACTGTACAGCCCAGGGTAGGCATGCTCGTTTGCTCTCTTCTTGACCTCTCTCTGTTGCTGCCTTTCTTCTGCTGTGAGCTGAAAAATGGAAGCAATTTGCTGCAGTCATTCCTAAAATTCTCTCACCCGATATCTTGAGTTTTATAATTGCTGCAATATTTCACTCATGCCAGCCGAAGTGAGTGAAAACTGTGAGTGGGCCATGGTAGGGGTGCCGGGATGCGGATGTGCCACAGGCAGTGACCTATAAATATGTGTGCCCTAGTGCTCCCTGGACAAATGTAAACAGTAACCACTCCAGTGCCCAGCGGAGGTGGGTAGGCTTGGTCACATGATCCCCTCTTTCTTCTGGGACCTGAGACATTACTGCGCATTGTTCAGATTGCTCTTCAGACAAAGTGAAAATACCACCCTTTGCCACCGCACAGAAATCCACCAAGATGGAAAGATACCTTGGTTGTTATAAAACCATTCATTTTAGAATAACAAGTTTAATCATCCTGATTAAAATGTGATGAAATCCATATACTTCTTGGTGCAATATCTGAATTGGTGGCTTGATCCAGTTTTATAGTGCTCTTCATTAGCTGGGATTGCATTGTGCTTTTCTTGCTTCCCAGATTCATAGCCACTCAACAGCCTCCCTGTTGAGCTGCTCCCCAAGGCACATTTATTTTCTGCTAGTTTCCAGCAGGTACATGCTCGTCACTGTTTAATTAATGTGTTGACAACTCCCCCAACTACACTTTATCTAAAGACAGTCCCTGGCCCATCGTCTCTCTGTCATATGGAACTCTGATTGATCAAGAAGATTGCACTTCCCTCCATCAATAATGTATCGGTGTTCACATCAGATGAGCATCAGACTCCAACGTAAGTCAACCAGCCAATCTCCATCAATAGCTCCAGACATCTTGCTGTATTCCATGTTTTTATGACATAAGAAAGTTTTAGAAGTTTTCATGCTCCTAAAAAAAGACTTGCTTTTATTTTATGTGTATGAGTATTTTGTCTGCATGCATGTATGTGTACCGTGCGTATGCCTGAGGAGACCAGAAAAGGGCTTTGGATTCCCTGAAACTGGAGTTACAGACGGTTGTAACCAACACAAGAGTGCTGGAAACCAAACCCAGATTCTCTGCAAGAGCAGCAAGTGCTCTAAACCAAGTGCTCTCTTTTCAGACCCCCCATGAGGGTTCTTTTCCCCAGCGTGATGAACTGCAGCCTGGTTGCTCCTATTACAGAAGCCCCAACTAAAATATGGTATTTATTTCAAATGTATGGGAGGCCCAAGACAAGAGATTAAAGTCTGGTCATGAATATGTCAAGTAGGAAAGCAAAACAAAGATACTTTATATTTGTAAATGCCTGTAGGAAATTCTACCCAGCATCACATGTAAACTGATCCTATGTACAATGGGCTCACCATAGTAGGAACACACTAGGATATTTAGTGAGTATCTGTTCTTTAGCATTTTTATGTTCTGGTTGAGATAAAGAGGATTTTATTTGGGAAAAATAATTTGTGTTTTTCTTAGAATTTGCATAATAGAGACAGCATAGTCTCATATTCTTGAAGACTATTTGAAGTGTATGTCATATATTGTTTGACTTACACAGGTTCACTCTTGAGCTGTTTTTCTGTTTAGTTCTATAGTTGAAGTTGGGTTTTCCAATGAACTTCCATGTCCACCTCATGCTTCTCAGTTTATGCTTGCGACAAATATGAAGCAGAAAGACTGCATAGCTATGTCGGCTGCATGGTGAGACACACGCATGCACACAGGTCAAATGGAAAGATTTCCACATATGGCAGGGATTACAGAGACTCAGGAGCCGTGAGAGCACACTTGAAAGGTTGTATTTTCTGCATCCTTGTGGTGTGGTCTAAGGCCATTGTGATTTCTCTGGTTTTTAGTTTTTTTGTTTCTAAGGACAATGGCTACTTTGTAGATTTACTATAGGATCACTACAGATGGTGATCAGGTGTGGTGGGTCATGTCTATAATGCTAGTGCATGGGAGACGGAGGCAGGAGGACTGGACAAAGTTGAGGTCAATCTGGTTACATAGTGAATTTCAGGACATACATCATGGGTTACAGAATGAGAACCCAACTAAAAAACAAACAAACAAGCAAAATATTGGGTACCACATACAGAATGTATAAAGGGTGACAGAAACATGCTAGACACTGTGTGTTTCTTTTTTATTTTTTTATTTCTGGAGGCAGAGTTTCTCTGTGTAACAATGCTAGCTGTCCTGGAACTCACCCTGTAGACCAGGTTGGCCTTGAACTCACAGAGATCTGCTTGCCTCTGCCTCCCAAGTGCTGGGATTAAAGGTGTATGCCATCACAGCCTGGTTTACTGTGTGTTTCTTAAAGACAGGGCTCACATCATGTTAAAACACCTTTGGGAAGGACAATGTCATTTTCCAGCTCCCATCAGGAGCTCTTTGAAAAGTCTCACTTCCCTAGGACTGTTCTAGAAGGGTGGTGAACCATATAGTTCCACAGAAAATTGTTCCTGATCAAGGAACTTTTTAACTTAGCTATTTTTAATTTTAAAAATTACAAACTAATATTTAGGAACGTTATATACTTATCAAAAAGGCAAGCAGCAGAAAAAGGTGAAAAAGAAGGACAATGGAAGAGAAAGGTAATAAATAAAACACCATAGAACGAACCACCTGAAAATTCCAGGAAGAAGAACACAATCGCGCAGATTTTTATACAAGTCACTCCATACGATGCTGGTTGACTTGATGCTTGCTGTAGGTAAAGCAAAAGAAGAATTAAGCAGTGCTGTTTCCTGTGGATGGGTGGATGCAGAGTTTGGGATGTCTGTATACCTACTTGATGACCTCGGTCTTTTGTTCAACTGTCCTCCAGGCTGACACCGAATCCAGAATCCAGAATCCAGACCTAACTTCACCAAGCCGGAGTGATACTCTTCTCTTCAGGGTTAGGCCCTCTCTTGGCTGCACTCACCCCCCAGGCCCCACAGTGTCACCCAGAACCACTGATGCTCAGCACTTCCTGTGTCTGTCTGTCTGCTGCAGACTCCTCCCTCCACAGTGAGCCCCCCTCCCTCCACAGTGAGCCCCCCTCCCGTAAGTGAGCTTCCTCATGCATTGCTGTTGAGCTGGGAGGCTCCACCACACATTCCTGCTCACACATCAGTGAAACTGTTTTACTCTCGGGTCTACCAAAGACCTTCTGTGAGATTTGACGATCTTGACTTGAGGTCTTAGAACATGTTTACAGATCTAGGCCTTGATGTCTTGGGAGCCTACCTAGCGAGACTGTCGGGAACAGCAGGAACACAATGAATAACAACTAACCCAGGGGTTGCCGCACAGTAGTCAAAAAAAAAAGTTATTAAGAGATTGAACGGAGCGTGGGGGCATTGCAGTAGATAGAAGCAGGACCCTATGGACAGCAGCTGTAATTACTGATTCCAAGCACTCCTCTCTGTGGTCTAGGCTGACGGAGACACCGCTTACAGGTCTGGAATTAAATTGGAAAAGCCGGCAAGTGTGTGAGGCAAGTGTGTGAAAAGAGACCGCTACCTTCTCACTAAGGAATGCTTCTTGGGCCTAAGTCAGCTAGAAGTAAACAACGTCTGCAATCCTACGTTTTAGCACTCTGAGGAGGCTGGCAGTGGACCCGATTGTCTCACAGTGGATGCAGCTGAGTCTGGCATTGAACCTGTTAGATGACAGATAGAAGGGGACAGGAAGCACCCCTAGAAACCTGACAGAAGAGAGGGTCCCTGGAAAATGCATTTGATTTCATCTAGTCTGGGATTCCCTTTCAGAAACATCTGTGTTAGGAGAGAGATGCCACTAATTTCGTAGTATTTGGATTCAAACTCAGGGTAAAAAAAACCATAGCCATTGAAGCCAGGTGTAGCAGGATCCTCTGGCAATCCCAGTCTTTGGGAGCCAGAGGCAAAAGCTCGGTGAGTTCCAGGCCTGTCTGGGCTATCCAGCAAGACTCTGGCTTAAATCCCAGACAATGCCAAAAAAAATCAAGCAGCATTTGGGGAGTGAACGTTACCCGGCCCGCAGGAGAAGCATCGAAGACATTAACCCGATATTTACCAGCATTTCTTAAGATAGTACTTTGTTTAGTTAATTTTTTATTGTATTAAATGCGTTTCCCTCTTAAAATGTACTTGTTGATCTTGCAGCACAAGAATCTCATTGGAAAAATCTCTAAACAGTACAGAAGTCTGTAAGGTGGGAAGGGAGACTGGGCCTTTGCTTTCTTTGTTCATATACATCGTTATCCTTGCCGTGACGTCAGATCACACTTATGGTTACAGTAGCAGGCGTTGCTCCCTAGCAAACAGCAGGCAGCTCTCTGTCTGTCTGCATACACACACCTCACTCTTTCTGCTAGCTCCGTAGTGTTCTACTATAATTACTTACCCAGGCACCATGGATAACCGTTTAGATTGCTCTTGATTTCAGTATGATGTCATCTTCACGGCACAAGCATAAGAAATAGCAAGACTGAATGATTTCACAGAAGTGCTTCTTGTCAGGATGCTGAGGGACTAGTGTCAAGGTCGATGTGGATGAGTCCCCTCTGCAAGCTCTGGGGAAGCCCCTTTTGGCTCCTTCCTACTTTTCAGTGGCTGTCGTGATTTTTGGTGTTGTTACTTAGACATGTCATGTGATTTTTTTCTTTGGCGATGTAAAAAGATAGCTATTTACCCCAGACAGAGAGCACACCAGCAGACCAAAGCACTGGAATACAGTCCATCCAGCAGCTTGATGAACCCACTAATTGACTGGGGTTACCTTCATGAGCTTGGATGACTCAGGCATATATACCACTGGGAAGTCTTCTGACAAATCTGAGCAGCTGTACTCCTGAAGAGCCCCCAAGGCCAGCTGTGGCCAGCTGTGGTCCCAAGAATCCCTCCCATAGTCAACTACTTCTTATATAACCTCAGGGAAGAAACAGGCTCCTTGAGGATCCTGTGGAAGTTCCTGGGCCTGTAATAATCTTCATGAGCCTCTTATTCTCTCATGGACATGATGTGTGTGTGGGGTGTGTGTGTGTGTGTGTGTGTGTGTGTGTGTGTGTGTCTGTATCTGGAGGTTAGAGGTCAATGTCAGTGTCTTCCTCAGTTGCACTGCATATTACTTTTGGGGACAGGGTCTCCATGTAACCTTGAACTCACTATTTGGCTAGGCTGGCTGACCAAAGAGCTTGTGGGATCCACCTTTCTGCACTCTCCCCGTGCTGAGATCAAAGGCACACAGTGCCACACCCAGCTTATTGTGTGGGAACTGGGGATCCCAACTCAGGTCCCTAGTCCCATGCATAGCAGGCACTTGGCCAAGCGAGCCATTTTCCCATCCTCAAGAGAACATTCACAGGCTGAGTCTTGTGAGGGTTTCATGCGGATGATCACAACTACGCAAACCCAAGATGTCAGCGGTCATGTGCAAGACACACTGCCCTTGTCTCTCATTTTCTCTGGTTTTCTTTCATCACATGTCTGCATCTCTGGGTCTCACTCTTCTTACAGGCACACCAGTCACATTAGACTAGGAGTCTGCCCCACTCCAGTGTGACTCACATAACTGCATCTGCAAGACTATTTCCTAGTCAGTTCACACACCAAGGTTTTGGAACAGACCCGAATCCAACTGAATCCACGTGTTCTAGGTAAAGCCTGGTGAGCAGACGCAGGCAAACATCTGATTAGTTCCTAAAGGAGGGGCTGGCAGGTTAAAGTGTATAATGTTTCCAAGGTTTTGTCATAGGTGTTTCTAGAAATTTTTCCTGAAAGATTACAAGCCCACAGAACAGTGTGCCTGTTTTCTCTACACACCTGTCCACACCAGATATTGCTATGTCTAAGCTGTGGCATTAAGAACAATTTCACCTTTTATTTTGAATTCTCTGGTTATTTGTAGGTTGAACATTAAAACAAAGCAAATTCATGGTCATTTGTATTCTTTTTTTTTAATGTTTCTTTGTGCTTTGTGTGTATGTGTGAGTGCCTGCATGGATGTATGTGCAAGCATGATGACCTCAGAGTGTGTGCAACCATGGTGAC
>CABHPH010137735.1:13455-35214 GCA_902168325.1 Peromyscus nudipes
CAACCATGGTGACCTCAGAGTGTGTGCAACCGTGGTGACCTCAGAGTGTGTACAAGCATGGTGACCTCAGAGTGTGTGCAACCATGATGACATGCATGCCTGGTGACCTCAGAGGACAGATTCTCTGGAACTGGAGTTACAGGTGGTTGTGAACCACCCTGTGGGTGCTGGGAACTGAACTCGGGTCCTCTGCAACAGCTGCCAGTGCTCCTAAGTGTGAGACATTTCTCCAGCACACATTTGTATTCTTTTACAACTTGATTTATTAGCCATTATTCTAAAAACACATCTTTCTCTTCATATTTATACTAAAATTATTTTACATAACCCATCATATATTAAAAGTTAATGACTAGATTAATGATATTTGCAAGCACACACACACACACACACACGTGTGTGTGTGTGTGTGTGTGTGTGTGTGTGTGTGTGTGTGTGTGTATATACTTAGGATTAAGCCAGGGCCTTGTGATTACTAAGTCAGCACTCTAACAAGTGATATATATTTTTTTTACTACTTATTTTAAGACTAAGTCTCACTAAGTCACCTAAGCTGTCCTTGAGTGCACTCTGTCAGCCAATCAGTCCTCGAACTTGGGATCCTCCTGCCTCAGCCTTTGGAGTTGCTGGGATCTCAGGACTCTGTCATCAGGTCCAGGACATGTGTTAGGGTTTTATCTGCCTTGGGCAGTCAGGATGGCTCCAAGGGTGAAGGTATTTGATGCAGGAGTCTGGAGCAGAACCAAGATAAATGTCGGAGGAGAGAGCCGACTCCACGAAGTTGTTCTTGACTTCCGTGTGTGCCATGGCACGTGCCCTACCTCCAGGCATGTATGTGTGTGTGTGTGTGTGTGTGTGTGTGTGTCACAAATAACAAATACAACTAAAGATTTTGTATCTTTTATGGAACGGTGATGTTTCTTACTATTTCTCCTTTTTTTTTTATTCTATTTTATTTTTTTAAACAGGGTCTCTATATAGTCCCGGCTGACCTGTGTCCTGAATCTCATTCTGTAGGCCAGGCAGGCCCCAAACTCACAGAGATCTGCCTGTCTCTGTCACCCAAGTGCTGGGATTAAAGGTGTGCACCACCTCACCCACTTTCCTTTTTCCTTTTTATTTCATAGAAAATGTGTATATTTAATGTAAAGCAAAACATATTGTTCCTTTTTGTTCTCCTTCTCTGAAGTTTAAAGCTTCCCTGACGATAGATATTATAGGTGGTTTTTTTCCAAGTTGTTGTTAGGAAAAACAAATCCAGCTAATTTTTCAGCTTCAACTAACCTTGCCTTGTTTTGACTCCTGGGAGAAGCCAAATAACACACAAGGAAAAGCCACCCCACTTCACGATTCCTGGGGCCTGTGTGTCTTGGATACTCATCAAGGTTTGGGTTCCTTGATGGGACTGTGTCCCGCTTTCCAGGGTAGAACAGATTTTTCTTTTCTTTCTTACTATTTTTCTGTGATCTGTCATTGCCATGCAACTTAAGGAAAGTGTTACCCTGGACTCAGCAGCAGCTGGTAAACAGAGGCCGAGAATGTTAAATAATACACATTAGTAACCGATTCTGGCCTGGGAAATGGATTTGTGTGGGACTTGTAGACTTTATTTGCTCCAACGGAATTAAGTAAATTCTTCTCTTTCCATTTATAGTTTTGGAAGGGCTTAATGGGACCTTACAAATCTGGACTCTTCTTTAAAAATAAAACAAACTTAATAAACAAACACAGAATTCTGGTGAGGGTGGTATTACAGGCTTTCAGTTGGGAAATGTAAACTTCCATTTAGTCCTTAAAATAATAGTTGGCTCTGCAGTAAGTATCTGGCTTGGTTTCCACTAAACGAAGTTAACTGCCCACCAAAATGCTACTGTCATGTGCTTTCAATATGACCTGGCTTTCCCATTCTGCCGCTCCTACTCAGAGCGTTTACAGCCTAAGCCAAGCAATTTCTGCTTTTACTTTAATTGCAAATCGGATTATGTCATACCCTGCTTCACCTTTTAATGGCTTCCTACAGCTCTTAGGCTACAGGATGGATACCACGCCTCGCTCGAGAGAGCCCAGAGGTGATCTTGCAAGTCTTTCTCTGGCTTTCCACGCTCCTGTCTTTCAGTCCCCAAAGCTGCATGGACAGCCCTTGGATCCCATGC
Source organism: Peromyscus nudipes (assembly GCA_902168325.1). Taxonomy (NCBI): domain Eukaryota; kingdom Metazoa; phylum Chordata; class Mammalia; order Rodentia; family Cricetidae; genus Peromyscus; species Peromyscus nudipes. The sequence goes on from CABHPH010137735.1 coordinate 15,609, forward strand.
TGGGGAAGCTTTTTGCCACAGTGTTATGCTTCCTGGGGACAGCTCTCAGGCACACTTGAATTCTTCCTTTCAGGGATCTTTCCTGGGAAACCTCTTTGGGAAAATCTTGGCAGATGTCCCCAGGTGAGGTAGGGTTCCTCATTATTGACACTCTTCTACCCTCTTCTTTAGTATTTATCGAAAACTAAGAAAGTTAACTATCTGAATGCCTGTATCTGAGGTCATGAGAGCAAAAGATATTCCATCTTCAGTCCAAGGAAACCGCACAGCAGGTAGTGCAGATTCACGGATGTTTCTGAATTAATAAGAATAACCTACTGAATGGACCAGGCTCTGCTGACTCCCCGTGGGAGGCCTTACTTTGTTGGAGGAGAGAATGGGGGAGTCAGTTGGGGGAGGGAAGGCTGGAGGGGCTGGAGGAGGGAAGAGAGGGGGGTCTGTGGTTGGTATGTTTAATGAATAAAAGATTCCTTAATAATAAAAAAATTCAAAATCAACACAACACTAAAAAAAAATGAGAATAACCTAGGTAATCAAAGGTTGAACCAGGAAGGGTTTTGTGTGATACCCCTCCCCCGTGTGTTTGTGTTTGTGTGTGTGTGTGTGTGTGTGTGTGTGTGTGTGTGTGTGTTGCATTGAATGAGAGACAGTTAAATATTAAATATTCCAACCAGGTCTTCCATCTAGTTGAGCTGTTGTCAATAAACCCATTTTTTTTTTCATTTCCAAATCACACACTTTCTCTCCCCTAAAGACTTACAAAGGCCTTCCACACAAATACGAATCACAGAAGTTGGCATTTCCCCCTCAACATCCCTTTGTGTTCTCTCCATGGAAACATCTTCATTTCAGTATGAGTTACGTGTTTATACAGTTTACTTCAACAATCTGTAGCTTCCTGAAGTGCTTTCAAGCATGTGGCTGGCATGCCTGGAAGATGCCATGCTTGGCCTCCTCCACATGGCCACATCACCAAACTGCTTTCTCTACAAAGACAAAGAGGTCACAAAGCAAGCAAGAATCTAATAAAAAATCAAATGTCTAAACTGTTGCTAATGACTTAGGCTTCCCTAAGGAGTCGACTCAGATTGGCTCCTCTTAGGGTTACACGTGTAACATGGGAGTGAACAGAAGTGCTTGGCATGTTACCCCAGCTTTTGATTCTTTCTCCCTGTCTGCTTTGACCCCAGTGTCAATTTGGCTTTTCCTGTGATAATTGATGCTGTACTCAAAAGTCTGCTCAAGAGTCATAGTTAAGTCAGGAATGATGGAACATAACCTATAATTGCTAGTGCCTGAGAGGCAGAGGCAGGAGGATCCTTCATGGGTCCAAGAGCAGCCTGGTCTGTGTCATGGCTTGGAGACCAGCAAGCAATATCCAATTTTTCAGGAACAAACAAACAAGCCACAATTAGTTTTTTATCAGCTTTGAAAATCTGGTGATACTATGTTAGCAACTTGGCCACAGTGAGAAACTTCACCAAGAGAACAGGCACATACTTCAGGCCAGGGCTCCATGGCACCCTAGGGAAAAGCTAGTGGTGAGCTTACCATTGAGAGAAGCAGGTTTGCTTGCTGGGAGGTGCACATGAGGTTCTGGGAGAGGCTTCCACCCTAGGATCCCAGAAGGTGACCTCAGTGCATGCAGAGTGTCCTGATTCAAGTTCCTATTCTACATACATTTCATCTCAACCTTGTTTTTAAATTTCAGGCCACATGGAGACTTGAATGGTTTCTTGAATGTGCCTCTTTGATTCAGAATCTTATCATGCTGAACAAAGAACCTGGGAGATGTTTGAGAAGGTCTTTGGGGAGACATGCTGTGGGTCCTGATTCTGCCTCCTGGGTTCTCAGTCTCTTCATTTCCAAATAAACAGTGTGACTGTGTCTTTTCAGAGTTGGCAAAGATTTTTTGAAATTATTATGGATACATATACACACATATGCATAAGTTATACTCATGTTTAACATGTAGTCATCAGTCAAAGTTAACTACAATTATTCTAACTTTTTGAATTAATTTTAGATCTACAGGAAAGTGCCTAAGCAAGGAGAGTCCCTGCATGGCTGTCACCCACTTTCTCCAAGTGTTGATACCTTCTGTAATTATCGTTCATTCACCAAAGCTGGGACATTGCACCAGTATCCTGCTATTAACAAATCTGCAGACCCAATCCCCATTCTAGTAGCTTCTTGTGAAGGTCTCTGGTTGCATCTGCTGATAAGACCTCCTTGCTCTGCAGCACTCCATGAGGGCTCTGGAGTCTACCTTTGTCTTTCAGGAACCTGGAGCTTTTCAAGTAAGTCCCTTAGCTTGATTTTCTTTTTCACTACAAGGTGGAGGTTGAACATTTTAAGGAAGACAATCACAAAGATCACATATTGCAAGGGAGGGACCTGATGTGTTTCAAGATACACTCATTGCTGCTCATGTTAACTCTGGTTCAAAACACATCCTTCCTGCTTCTCCACCACGCACTTACTGTTATCCCCTTTGAAATTAAACAGTATTTTACGTGGAGTACCTTGCTTGAGAACAAGGTATATTCTATAAATGATTTGGCCAAATAACTTTGCTATCATTCTTGGTATGGCCTGCGTGGATCCATTCTCCAGTGGCTACTGAGAATCTCCATTGTCCTCTCACCCTGTAATTACATAACTGAAGAACACTCCAATGATACAATGCTGGAGAGATTGATGCACATTAGCTTCTGGACACCACAATGGTTAAGACACTAGTTGCTTGTGTTTAAATGCTGTGTAGTTTGTACACAGAAACCCCTAGGATTTTCTCTTTTCACAGAGAGAGTTGATTAGACATTCATGAGAAAACTGAATGTCCACGTCCAAAATGAATACATGATTTTGGCAAAATTCAAGTGACCCTGTATCTGGATTGGTTTGAGCTCACACCCATTGTGGGTTTTGAGAATGGGGGAACAGGGGTCTATCTAATGCTGGAATGTGGTTAGTATCAAGGTCAAGTCACATGGCCAGAGCCAACAGAGCTGAGATGTAGGAGACCCTCTACTGCCCCTTCTCAGCTTTCTAGGCTGGTGTGTGGAGCCAAGCCTGAAGTGATCATTTGGAGTGTTTAACAGCAGGCAGTTTTCTACATGAAAGAACTCTTGTTTCCATTCTATTTACTGTGGACACAAACAATCACACATCCCACTTAGACTCTGGAAAGCAGAAGAGCAGCATGGGAACTGATGAGCTAAAACAAGAATCTCCTAGATCCCTCATACTCTTCTGTAAGAGATTCCTGCCCCAAACATGCAGTGCTGAAAGGGTCAAAGTGTTTGGAGGAGATTCTAGGAGGCATGGAAACTCGAGATCTTTTTATTCCGTTCTCTGCCTCCCAAAATCCCAGCTCCATCCTAATCAGAACAAGAATTCCATTTTGTCCCCCAACCTCCACATTACAAGATAACCAACTAAAAGTGAAAAAGTGCTTCAGCTGTGAAAAGGTTCCAGCCTGTGAAGAAAGACGCCAGAACGAAAGGCGTCCTTTGTTCATTTTTCCTTTCTCTGGGAAAGCTACCTTTAAGGGCTGCAAGAATACAGCGTGCAATTATTCTAAAAGGATGTGCCTTGAGATTTTTAATTCATTTTAATCGCCCTTGTATTATGAAAGCTATACTTCTTTTTAAGGCTTTCAGACAACCAGCTTAATTTTCATATTGATTCATTCGGGGACAAAACAAAACTTGGTATAAATTGAATGGAAAATGACTCTTTTGTGGTAAAGGAACTGTGCTTGCATTTAATTACAATGCATGGAAGTGTTCCTCCCTAATTAAACATTTAAATGAAGAGGGGGTATAAATAGAAATTTTAAAAAAGAGAGTGAGGAGGACATGGTTCATGCATCCCAAGATGAAGGTCCTCTTCTCTTTTGTTTCCACCACACCCAAAGCAGTGTGACTGTGTGGGCTTCCAAAAGCTGGCCTACCTATTTTAAAAGAAAAAAAAATCACCGTGTTGTCAATTACTAAATTAGCAATGTTCTTCACTTACACAGACTTACCAGGGTGGGTTAAAGTGCTTTATTATCTAATTAAGTCTCACAACATGATGCGATTTTATTAATACATAAAGTGTGAGGCCGTGCGGTTAAGTTTCTGGCTTTATTGCCTATGATGGAAAATGGATGAGAACATAAATTTGAATTGCGGGATGGCGACGACACACTTCCGTGGGAGGGCCACTTGCTGCCGCCATCCCACCACACAGGTGTTTCTCTTTGTTAGACCATGTTGGACTGGACTTGGTGGCTCAAACCTGTAGTTCCACCACCCAGGAAGAGGAGGCAAGAAGATTGCTAAGAGTTTGAGCCCATCTTGGAGTATATAATGAGTTCCAGGCCAACAAGAGCGAGACTCTTTAAAAAAAAAATCCAAAGATAAAAGAAAACTTTAGGAAACGTAGTGGCTCCTGCTGGATTTACAGGAGCATGAACTTCTCCAAAGTCAGGAACCAGGGAGAGAGGAATGTTGGTGCTCAGCTGATTTCTTCTTTCTACCCGGATTGGGACCCCACACATTTGCAGCAGATGCCCAAATGCAGGGTGGCTTTTCCCCATTCCGTTAAGCTTCTGTGTGAACACCCTTGAAGATACACACAGAAGTGTGTCTCCTAGGTGGTTCCAAATCCTGTCACGGTGACAAAGAAGAGCAGTCCCACGTGCTGGGGGACATCATTATCATCATCTTTCTCTTCTCCTGGTCTTCACTTTCTCCCCAACCTGGGGCGGTCATTCTTGATTGTCAACTGGATTGGATCTAGGATGTACTAACATCCAACTACGATGGATCTATATGGATCTGTGGGGGCTTTTCCTGGAAGCATGAGCTGAGTTGGGAAGGCCGGCTCCCAGAGTGGATGATGTTTCTTGGCAGCAGCTGGGGTACAAAGATGCCTGAGGACAAAGCTGTGTTACTTCACAGCTTTGCTGGTGAGCACCTGTCCTGGTGTGGCTTTCATCCTTTACTGACACTAGATCCCAGCTCCTCAGCCTTCCAATGTGTCCTAAAGCCTGGAACAGCTTCCCAGAACCCTCCAGGCCTCCAACATCAGTTGGAACTGCTGAGGCATCTGAACCTATGGGCTGAGTCTGGGTTCTCAGCCTCTCTCATGTGCAGATGGTCGTCATTGGACTGCCCAGCCGCCCACTGCAAAAACAGTCTAACACATCTCCTTTATAATGTATATTCATTCTGTCAGGCCTGCTCTAAGAACCCTGATGAACCACAACTTCTGGAGGAAGAGAGAGTGGTCTTGAACCTTGGTTTAACAGGCTGATATTTGCTATTCCAAGAGAGGGTTATAAATCTCCATCGCCTTTAAATTCAGAGGTGTTTGGTTCCTGAAGCAGCAGCTGCACCATGCTCCTCTATGCTCTCCCTTTTGCCTTCTGCAGAACTTAGCACAAACTGGAAAAGGTGCCAAAGTGACACTATAAAGAACTTTGTGTGTGTGTGTGTGTGTGTGGTGTGTGTGTGGTGTGTGTGTGTGTGTGTGTGTGTGTCCACAGAAGTCAGAGGTGGGTGCTAGGTGCCCTGCTGGTGGAGTTACAGCTGAAGTGGGTACTCAGAACTGAACTCACGTCCTCTCGTACCCGAGGACCCGTCTCTCAGGCCCCTAAGTGACATCTGTTGAAAGTAATGAAACCCTTTCACAGAAGCGGTGAGGGGATGGGGGAGCGCACGTGATTCACCAGGTAGAAGACAACTCATTTCAGTGTTCTACTCTAACCATGCCTAAGGAGTTCACCAAAAACCCCCAGTCAGAGGTTACAATGGAATGTGCTCAGAATGAGCAGGGCAAGAAACGGCACGTGTGTGAAGACCCATTTTATCTTCCCACTGGTGCTACCATTGTATAAATCCTCTGCTGTTTCAAATCATAAGTTCTTGGATGCATGAAGCCAGTCATTCAATTATAAATCAAGCTGGCTTTGGAGTTGGAATGTGGCTCTCTCCTTCTCTAAACCCAAGCATGTTGCTAAAAGAAAAAAAAAATAGGAGATTCTGTCTCACATCAGAAGAGCCAACTGGTGTGGGACAGAAGAAAACCAATAATCTAGGGACCATTGTTGTCAAGATTCTATTTCTCTCCATGCTTATTCTTGATTTCTCACATGTCACATCACCCTAAAAGTCCAAACTTTCCATTTTGATATTAATAATGTTCAAGTTTTCCACAATGAAATATGTCTTTCCAATAGCAATCTCTGAAGTCTCCAGAAAGAAGATGGGGCCCCACAACAACAACTCTACTCGGTTCAGAAGGATACCACTGTACCTAAGAACCTTAATGACCATCCTTGGACTGATAATTCTTCAGAACAGTTCCAAGATAAGATGGTCCATCACACTACACTTCTAGCCAGAATCTCAGACAATCTTACTCATTACTCTGAGACTGGCTGCTAGCCCTATTGAGACCTAATGATCTAAGCTTTTTTACAGGACCTCACAGAGATACCATCACCCCCTAAACAGCAGGAAGCAATTTAAAGAAAACAACACCCCTCTCCCAAAGGTTTAATTTTTCTAGGAGTTATGGATGGATGGTTATAGGGCTGTGGATGGAACAATAAAATTTAGACTCAATATTCTCCTTTAGAAAGGAAAAAGGGTAATGGATAAGTATAGTATATTAAGGTATATTATTTTATTTACTAGTAAATTGATTTAGCAAACTATCAGCCTTGGATAATTTGCACTAATATGGATTCTTGTATATTTGATAAATATGTAAACTATTCCTATATTCCTATTTAAGATAATTTGTATATTGATACAAATACAAAACTGTATTTGTTGTATTGCACATATATTTCTATTCCTATTTGAAATATTTTGTTTATTGATACAAATGTAAAATTATATTCACCATACTGTATGTATGTTCTACCTCTGTTTAGGATATTGTACATATTGATACATGTAGCTAGAGTTTTCCTACCGTGCCCACGGTCAGGACAAATCTCTCTCACCCGCCAGTCCTACAGCCGCTCAGACCCAACCAAGTAAACACAGAGACTTATATTGTTTAAACTGTTTGGCTAATGGCTCAGGCTTCTTGCTAACTGTTCTTATAACTTAAATTAATCCCTTTCTATAAATTTATACCTTGCCACATGGTTTGTGGCTTACCAGCATCTTCACATGCTGTTTGTCATGGTGGCGGCTGGCAGTGTTTCCTCAGCTTTCCACTTCCCAGAATTCTCTCCTCCTTGTCCCGCCTATATTTCTTCCTGCCTGACCACTGGTCAATCAGTGTTTTATTTATTGACCAATAAGCAACATGTTTGACATACAGACCATCCCACAGCAGATACATATTAAGGATATTGATATCATATTTCACTATACATTTCTAACCTCATTTTAAGATATTTTGTATATTGTCACAATTTTGAGATCATTGTCCTTTTGCTGTACATTTGTTTACAGGCTGTTTACCTTGTTTACGTGAAGCCTTAGTCCTTAGGTTATTTAGGTAGACAAGACTTACAGATTTATAGTCACCCATGCTTGACATCTCTATAGTTATGTTAGTTAGGTTTTCCAGATTTATAGAAAGATGTCAGATGGATAGGTAATCTTCAAACACTTCATAGACCTAGAGAACATGGCATTTAAATGTTTTGATAACTTACAATTCTGTTGATGTGAGACACAATTGCTCCTGGCAGCACCGATCTGATCCAGAGAGAATGTTGGGCTTCTAAGACACTCTGTTTGTAAGTTTGTCTTCTTGGCACAAAATGGCCTGCTGGGCAAAGAACTGCCCTCACCTCAACTGCTGACAGCACAAATGCTGTCCTTTCTGGATGAGCAGGACACAAGGAAAAGTGACTACTGAACCTTGCCATGACTGGATGAGATGGTCTTTCAAGATTCCTTCTTCTGAAAATGTTCTGTCAGATTCCAGGCCTGTAGCCAAATTGGATGCCCCAACAATGCTGAGAAACTTTAGGTGACTGTCCAGGCTGCCAGCTGTCTCTGTCTATTCTCACAAGAATTTCAGAAATTGCTTGCCTGTGTTTTCCATTTTCTCAGGTGTTATTATGTTCCTTCTCAGACCTTTGATGGAGTTGAAGATGAGATAGTTACAGTTACAATCTTCTCGTATCTTAGCTAGAACATATTACGTACTGGAGTTAGAATCTTCAGGATAGGACAGCTATTGGAGTAATCTCGGTAATTTGCCATTTACTTATGATCTGGATACTTCTGGACATTTAGCATGTCTTTCTTGTTTGATGTTGTTGGTTGTAGTTGTAATTGCCCTTTGTTTTTCCTGGACAATACTTGATAATCATTCTTTTTGTATATAGTTTGCACTAAGTTTAGAGCCTTCTTATCTAGACAAAAAGGGGAAATGTAGTGGTATTTGCTCTGCCCATGACCTTGGGATAGGGCCTAAAGGAGGCGGTGCTTCCTGCTGTTGTATATGACCTCTTAAAAGGTAAGGGAGAAGGGTCATGAGCTCCTTCTCCCTGCTGCCTGCTTCTTGACCTGATCAAAATTCCAGGTGGATTGACTCCCGGTCAGACTAGAGGACAATTTCAGTTGTCTACTCTGTTCTGTATTCGTGAGTGTATTTCCTCAATTTATATCTTAGTAAATCCCAATTACCCCTTAAATAGACTCGCGTGGACTGATCTCAATAGGTCTTCTCTTCTGCGCTGTGTATTCAAGGTCAGAACAGCCGCTGGTGTAATACCAGCTAGGCTGGGGACTATGGACTCTTCCCGCTGTGGTCCCACATCCTTGAGCTGGGTGACCCAGTCTTGCTGAGGAAAAGAGCGAAGGCAGAAGATTGCATCACCCTTGAGACAGCCCAGCTGTCATCTCTGCTGTGTTCTTTTGGACAAAACCACGAGGAAAGATTAGAGGTGTAGAAACAGAATTCAACTCTTGGTGAGAAGGGAAGAACAGGGGCAGAGGCAGAATTCCTCTACTACAGCTATTTGGAGTCAACATGGAGAACTGTCCATCCAATCAGAGGAAACAGGGAAGCATCCAAATCTGAGTTAGGGAAATGGCTGCAAAGATGACACAGCTATCAAGAGTTTGTGCTGCTCCTGCAGGGAACTCAAGTTTCTGGCATCCATGTTGGGAGGCTCGAAGCTACCTGTCCAATTCTAGAGAGGACTCAACTCTTCTGCTCTCTGAGGTCACCTGTGTTCATGTACACATACACAAATATTAATAAAAAAATCAAATTAAATCTCAAAAACCTCTTAATTAATAAAACTGCAAGTAGAAGAGAAAAAAGAATCTTATTTTTATAAAATGAGATCAAGAATGCTTCCCTAAAAAAGACAAATCTTTAAATTTTGTAAGAGAGAATATAAATGCTTTTTGTTAGTGACTTTTTATAGCTGTGACAAAAGACAGGATGTGAGCAGCCTAAGGGGAGGTTGTTCTTACTCATGAGAGTTTAGCCTGTGTGTGTGGGGGGGGGGGGGGCGCATTGTTCTTACTCGTGAGAGTTTAGCCCGAGGGCTCTGGCTCCACTGATTGTGCACTTGTGGTGAGTTAGAAAGCTATAGAGTCAGAAGTCTGTGACAGAGGCTACTCACCTCAAGGCGGACAGGAAGTGACAGGGAGAGAGAAGGGAGGGGGAAGAGAGAGGGAGGGATAGAGATACAGAGACAGAGGAAAGAAGGGAGGGAGAGAGGGAGGGAGGGAGATAGATAGAGGAGGAGGGTGGGAAAGGGAGAAAGAGAGAGGGGGAAGGAAGGGGAGGGAGGAGGGATAGAGATAGAGGATAGAGAGGGAAGGAGGGAGAGAAGAGGGAAAGGAGGAAGAGAGGAGAGAGAGAGAGAGAGAGAGAGAGAGAGAGAGAGAGAGAGAGAGAGAGAGAGAGAGACTGCTGTAGTTGGCTTTCTCCTTTTATTTCCATCCGGGCTCCTAGCCAATGAAATGGAACAATCCAAATTCAGGGTGAGTCTACCATTCTTTGCTAACCTCCTCTGTAAAGACCCTCAGAGGTACCCACAGGTGTGATTTGCCAGGTCCCCTAGGTGTTCTCTGTTGGGAACAGAGCATGAAGGTCCTTTCGCCCACAGATTTCCATAGAAACCAGGAATGTTAAGTGTACAGGATTGTCTTTCCAAAGGGAAAGATGAAAAACCTGCTCTTCCACCCAGAAAGCTGAGAATTGGAAGTGATTAACTGCTTGGTGATCTGCGTTATCTCTCGGGCCAGGCCGTATCAAGCTCCTACAACCAAGACAGAGGGGGCTAGTAATCTAAATGAGCCTTTTAGCCAGAGACTCCCCAAGCTCCCGCAACCAGGAGCAGAGATGGCTAACAGCCCAAATGACCTCTGTGCTATCTCTATGACCAAGACCAGGGCAGATCCTTAAGCCCTTAAGCTAGTACAGGTATCGTATCTTTAGAACCCATCTTCCCGGAGGAAGTGAAGAGTTGAGTTTCAATGTAATTATGCTTCCTTGTGTACTGGGGACTGTATTGCACCAGGAAACTTTTTTTCTTCTTCAAATTGTACTGGGCTTAAATACATTGGGAATAAATCGCCTGTCATTAGACTATCCAAAGTCTGATCCAGGGTGACAAAGTCAATCTGCACAGGGTTTTCATTCTTATCTTTTTGTGGGGTTTGCTTCCCTGTGTGACACCTGCAGGGACCCCTGGAGTTCTCAAACCAATCAAGTTGACAATCAAGATTGACCACCAAAGATGATTAAATGTCAGAAACCACACTCATAAAGTCTCACTAACATGGCTGCCTAAACATGACCCGAACAAAGACAGCAATAGACAGGGGAAATGCTCCTGAGGCCTCCAAGATCTCCAGGCAGCTAAGAAAGGCTGAGAGTGGGAGAAATCATTTCCCCCAGGGAAGAGCACGCTGGTTGATCATCCAGTACCAAATGGTCAGCCCTGGAAACATCCATACAAGTAATGTTACACAGATCGAGCACGTTGTCTGTACATATTTGATGATTTGTGAAAGTGAAGATGTGTGATCATAGTGAGGGAAGAGGACGTGAATTAGAAAGGGAGGCACGGGAGTATCTGAGAGAGCTTGGAGGGAAGAGAAAATGAAGTAATTGCATTATAACTTCAAAAACAAAGGAAACATGTAAAATGGAGTTTAGAAAATGAAAAAAAATACTTAAAATTTAGTGAAAATGTGTACAATTACATCCATAATTCACATTTTTCATAGCTAAATAACTGCAACAGGTAAATTTTAAAATTCTACAAAAAAAATTCAAGGGACTGCCAGGGAGATACAAAAGAGGAGAAATATTACTTTTCCTTTAACACATGAGGAAAGAAATGATGATTAAAACACGGTGATGGGATAGGATTTCACAGACTGAAGTTTCTATACCACCAAACACCCAAGGTGTGGCTGTCTCGGTTCACTGTGGTAGTGTGCTTTGAAGCTGGCGCTTCATCTGCAAATTGCATGCGTACAGTTATATTGGTTAGGTAATAGCTGGAATTAAGTCTTATTCCAAGGTGTAATCACTTTGTGCCAATCCCCATCACATTGTCCTCAGGTGCCCATTGGTAGACGGCCAAGGAAAAGTTTCACTTTTCCAAACCGGGTGGTGGTGAGGTGTGTCTACAAGCCAGGTTGAGAAAGGCATGTCTGTACGTCACATTTTGCAGGCAGGCCTGTAAGCTGTGTTCTTGGGTATTGGATGTCTTGTAGAAAAGCTCTCTTCATGTTTTTAATGTACTGTTTTCATCTGTAAGATTAAAAAAGTAAAACACACACAACCCTGCCTCATTTCTCCTCTGAACACTGAAGGGGAGTTAATTTGCCCATATTAATGAAATCTGAATATCTTCCAAACTTGGTTGGTTATTTCCAGGGGATCCCCATGTAGATGGATCCAAAAGTAGATGAACAAAACTCATGCTTTTTTTCCCTACTTTTTTTTTTGTTGCTGTTTGTCATTGAGAGCTTTGTTCACAGTCTGGCAATTAGTAAACAATAGTTTTTGATCAACTGTTTTATTGATCATCTCATTTAATTCTTATTAGAGTAGACTTTATATACCCAGCCTTTCACAGAACAGAACTGAGACTCAAAAGTTAGCCATCTACCCAAGCTTGCACACGTAGACTGTGGAAGAGCCTGATCACACTGGGGCCCTCCTCCCCATGGCTTTGGCATTATCATCTGGATTCACCATTTATTTACATGTGCACACATGATACATGTGGGCACTCCAAAGCAATTTTTCAACCCCAAATGTAATTCACTTTAGTGGAATTAAGCAGAATACAACCTTCTGTGATATCCTCTAAAACTTCAGTGAGAAATTGAATTTCTGTTCAAAGCCAAGGTGAATCTGAGTAACTGTGAAACTCCTGGGAAACATTTTTCCATCACTAAGTATAAGATATTTTAGTATGAAAATCAATTCCCCTTTCCTTGGGCTTACCTAGAACAATAGATTAAAATGGGAAGCAGAGAGTGAGCTGTACCACCAGGTGTGTGTGTGTGTGTGTGTGTGTGTGTGTGTAAATGATTCCTCACACATGAGTAAGGAGGTGTGAAACTACTTGATCCTCACATGACAGCACATCCAGTCTCTACTTCAGCAGCTCAGAAAATGTATTTCTGGTGTGGGGGAGAATAAGCCAGACAGCAGTGTAAATGTTGGTGCTTCCTTGCTGTGTTTTTCAGAACGAATGAGAAATTTTCATCTGCTAATGATTGTATGTCTTGGATTGGCCCCATCATTTTCCCCACAAGTCTGGTGTTGGGAGCCTTGGACAAGAAGACTATAATGCTAATACTTTTCTCTGAGATAAGATCTTCCAGGGAGTTCTCTCTATGTTTCAAGTCAACAACAGGTAAATGCATGCCTGCTTTCCCTCCCTCTCTCCCTCCCTCCCTCCATCCCTCCCTCCCTCCTTCCCTCCCCTCTCCCTCCCTCTCTGTCTCCATCTTTCCCTCTATCCCTCCCTCCTTCCTTCCTTCCTTCTTTTTTTTACCTGTGGATATATCTATATTGTAGAAATAGTACTGAGATCTCTCTCTCTCTCTCTCTCTCTCTCTCTCTCTCGCGCGTGTGTGTGTGTGTGTGTGTGTGTGTGTGTGTGTGTGTGTGTGTGTTGGTGTTGGGTTTATACCCTAGGGCCCCCAACATGCTAGGTACCTGCTGTATCACTGAACCACACCTCCAGCCAAAAGAACATTTTTTCATGTCTATATATGTGTGGTAGGCATTCATGTCTGCCTGTTCATGTGTAGGTACATGTGTATCTGCAGGTGCATGGAGTTGATGCTCTCCCACGTATTCATTGATGCAAGATCTCTCACTTGAACCCAGGGCTCGCTGATACAACTAATCAATCTGGGCTTACCCTGTCTCCATTTTCCAGTAAGCATTTGTGTGGGTTCTGGGCATTGGAATTCCATTTCTAACATCTCACTTTATCCACGGCACCATCTCCCTAGATCCACTTTTTATTGTGAAATCCACCAAGTCAGATTAACTTTATATAATGATTTTTAAAATACAAGATTCAACTGTGCTTCAAGTAGAAACACCATGCAATTGTATTGAACACTCAGCCCTGATACAGTCACAAATAATATAGTCACTCATTTCCCAAAGCTTGATGTGGTGGATATTGAGGTTGTTTGTAATCAGATACCCTCTGGCTCCTGGAGGAAGGGCATCCTGGCATCTAGAGACTATTTCCAGGTAGTGAAACATTTGGATACATAACCACCAAAGCAGCACAGGCAGGGAGGAAGATTTTTCTGTCATGAACCTCTCAGATGCCTGAAGGGCTTAGAAAAAAGGCAGCTACCACTTGAAGTACCTTCTTACCTCTAAAAGACAATTATCTTCGGCATTTCTGGAGACAGAACCAATGCTACGGTGCTTCTTAGCAACAGCTCTTACATATTAACTAGCTGGATCCTCGGTGTGAGATGCATTTGCACGCTCCTTGGAAAGATTTGTGTATTAAGTGTCTGTCTGCAGCACCCTCCTGTGTTTCATGGCGTGTGTGGGAATGGGGTTGCTGGGAGGGCATTTCCTGAATTATTCCTGCAAAGCCAGTGATTACCAGGGCTCACCTAATCAGAAAGCCCTCTCTGTAGCACGGTGCATTTTGCAAATCACTAGCTCACGGATTTCAATTTGCTCACATCATGAAAGAGGAAACTCCTGTGGATTTGAAAGGGAGGACGTCAGATCCAGGATGGCAGTGTTGAGTGACAGGGAACATTAGCCCCAGAGCACTGAAAATGAGAAGGCATTCCCTTTCCACGCTGTGTACACAGGCTTGAGGTGTTTAGCAAACACACAATTTGTGAAGGATGCGACACTGCAGCCATCAGCATGCTAGGCTTTCACTGTTGGGCTCAGGTTTCAAGGGTTGGGGGCCTGGGCTTTAGCCCAGTTGCTTCAAGAGTTGCCCTGGGAGTAGCCAGCCAAAGTGTGTGTGTGTGTGTGTGTGTGTGTGTGTGTGTGTGTGCATGGCAACTGTATTCAGAGATGGCAGAACTCTCTCCTATCAGGTTTCTACGCATGCCTCTCCTCTTCCTTTGTTCCTGCTTGTTGCCTTGCTTCAGGACTGAGTTTCCTAAGCTCCAGGAACTGATTTGATTGCTTTCGCCTTCCGTTTCCTTCCCCTTCTCCTTTCCTTACTTCAGTCTAAGCAGAAGGACTGTGACAGGAAGGAGAAAGGGACACACACATATCCACACATGCATGCATATGCATACACACGGGCATGCACAAGCACACACACATGCTTTTGTCTGTGGCCTTTCCATTCTGTTAAAGCAGCGCACGCTTCTCCATATTGTCGTCTATTTAAAGGAGTCTAGAATGGGGCCTGTAGTTCAGAGGTAGGGCACTTCCATAACTTGTAGCACAAATCTTAAATGTTCTTATTAATAAGACAAACCTGAGCTAGGTATTGGGTTAAAGCTGGAAGATCAGAGAAGCAGAACAAGCCACAGCCACCTCACCTTGCCAATTCCTCAGCTGGTCCTCTTTCCTCAAACTGGAAGCCTCTGAGTCCTCATCCAGAATGAATCTCAGCTGAACTGCTGTTAAAAGCCTAAAAGGTTAACCCTCTAGTTCCTGGTCGTCATACCTTATATTCCTTTCTGCTTTCTGCCATCCCTTCCTGGGATTAAAAGAATGTGTCACCATGCCTGCTGTTTCCAGTGTGGCTTTAAACTCACAGAGATCTGGATGGATCTCTGCCTCCTAAGTGATAGGATTAAAGGCGTGTGTGCCACCATTTTCTGGCCTCTGTATCTAGTGGCTGTTCTGTTCTCTGACCCCAGATAAGTTTATTAGGGTGCACGATATTTTGGGGAACACAATATCACCACAATAACTAACATGAGGCCCTGGGCCTCTTTCCAAAACAGAAAGAAAAGAATTAAAAAAAATAAACAAAAAAGTTTACAAAATGGATTAAAATGGTGTTAGGTATTTTGGATCGGGAGGACTCACTCAGTTCTGTTTTGCAGTAGAAGCCTCCCTTATCCCACTGCTCCGGCATTTTCCACCTGTTGGCCTCACTTTCGCACTGAGCTGCCCAGGGTTTGGTAACTTCAGAGGCAAATAATCGCGCCGAAAAAATACACTAGGCAGGGGTCACGATGGTAACCTCTTTGGTTCAACCCTGTGTTTCACTTCTGTTATTGAGAGCTATTGAAACTAGGAAATATTTAATACAAACATAGCCAGTCTTTGAGCCATGAAATGACAGTAGATGCTATTCCTTGGGTCTACTTAATAAACTCGTATTTTTATATAGAATATCTCATTTAATGCTTCAATAACATTTATAGAACAGGTTGTTATTGTCCATATTTCACAAAAGAAAATGAGGCCTGAAGAGCTTCAAGTTTCTACCAAGTTGCACAGCCTGGGTCTGTGAGTGGTAGGCCTGTTCTACTTGATTGTGTTTATCGTGGGTGTGAGCTTACTGCCTAGACAGCTGTGTTAAATTAAAACATTAGAAGACAGGCTTTTTGTCTTTCTCAGTATTATGACAGAATTACCTGACCAAATAACTAAAGTCAGGGTACATTTCCGACTCATTAAAGTTCCTGATGGCAGGAATGGCCTGGTGGTGGGAACAGCTGGAGTGACTAGACCCTGTCAGCTGGAGCTTGCATTTTGGACTAGTATATCATGGTGGCTCAGGATGCAGAGAGCTCTAGTAGGAAGCTGGGTCTAGCTGCAGCCGTCAAAATCCACCTCCCAATAAACTAACTACTTCCTCTAGATAGGCCCCATCGCCTAAAGGCACCACAGCCTTCCAAAACAGCATCACCCTCTGGCAGCCAGCTGTCCCCAAGCATGAGCCTGTGAGGGACATTTCACACTCAAGCAGTACACAACAATTGCCCATCTTGGAAACTATCCAGTACTAGCGTTATCATGCTACAACATGGCACCTTGGCATTTGAGAAAACAGGACGAAATATCACATGCCTCCAATCATAACACAAGTATCTGTAGGAGCTCAGCACTGTGAAATGTGAGACAAGTTTCTGTACTCTGGATCTGATCCCACCTTGAAGTAATTCTAGCATAAATGTAAGATGACTTTAAATGCGACATTTTATGTATTTATTGGATATGAATTGATTTTGTGTCCATTTTAAAATTGATTTCAGCATTATTGATTGCCAATGCATGTGTATATATACTCTTTAAATTTATTTTTTAACTTAATACTTGACTGAATCCATCTTTTATTAATGAGTTAAATAAAATCTTTAATGGCTTGTTTTATATGCACATAAAAGTGATGGTTTTGCACTGAACAGTCAAGTGGCCTCATCCTAACTTTCTTAGTCTGAGTCCTAATAATACCTGCACTTTGCAGGAGTCCAATGGGAAGTGGGAGCGTTCTCCAAGTTGCCTGTGTGGTTTACATCACTGTATCTTTGCTCCTGTGGTATATGGAATCACAGAACATAGTTAAGGCAGAGTTGAAGATTAGTACTGGGAAATAAATGTCAGTTCTTTGCCAGATGTATAAGTGGGCCATTTCCACTCTGTCTTCTCGGATTAGCAGTTGCTGGGGTCTGACTACAATGTCAGTACTCATGTGCTAGGCTTGCATTTTATTGCTGTAAGAATGGGGCATCTGTGTCTTAGGTTTGTCCATCCTATCTGCTGAAACTTGAGAACCTTGTTAGATAGTGTGGCTTGGCCCTCAGAAGCACAGGAAACATTCTTGATGAAGAGAGGTAAGCATTTCCCACGAGGCCTTCTGTATTTTCTGGGCTTCTGTCTTCAGAAAGGTTGTTTAGATAAATATAAAGACAGTTTCGTTTAACTGAGAAAATGCCTTACCTATTAGAAACAGAAGCGTGTCCACAAATCAAGAAAAACCAGAGTTGAATTATGTCTGGAGTGTCTGGAAACCCTAGAGAAAGGTGGAGAGATGGCGGAGGCTTTTTGAAGAACTGGCTTAATGAACACCATCCAAGTCTTATAGATCTGACAAGGTGTAACAAACCATAACGCTCCTCAGACTCTGGAATACTCTTGTAGACCAGAAACTGTAACCATTGGTGATTCTCAAATAGTGCTTACTGTAGAGGTGGATCCCACATACTGCTGATATTCCTCAGACTGCCCAGAAAGCCTGTGACAAGAACTAGAGGCAGCTCATCTAGAGTGAGCAAAAGTCACTTCAAGACGGAGATGCCTCAGCAACACTAGTAGTTCTCATCTCATTGCGTGGTTGCTGTAACACCAGCTGTAGGAGACACAACTAACGCAGAGATTACACCAAGTAGGACAAGGAGGAAGGAGAAGGAGGAGGAGAGGAGGAGGAGGAGGAGGAGAAGGAGGAGGAGAGGAGGAGGGGAGGAGGAGAGTAGAAGGAGGAGGAGGAGAAGGAGGAGGAGGAGAAGGAGGAGGAGGAAAAGGAGGAGGAGGAGAAGGAGGAGGAGAAGGAGGAGGAGGAGAAGGAGGAGAAGGAGGAGGAGGAGAAGGAGGAGGAGGAGAAGGAGGAGGAGAAGGAGATGATACTGATAATAATTATTAAAGTGATTTTTATAAGAGTTGGGAATTAGGAAAGCGTTCAGCAAAGGATGCTGGGTGAAAACAGACATGACTGATTTATTGAGGTTTGGGAGACACTAAGACAAGTAATGTGACACCAAGAGGCTCTGATGGGCTGAAAACCACAGGAAAGGGAAAAGGGTCATTTCATTTCTTTTAACTTAATTGTTTTCCTTCTGTTCTTTAAGCTCATTTTAACAACACATTATTTATGTTTGAAGACAAAGAGGGAAAAAAAGAGAAAAGGGGGGAAGGGATGAAAAGAAGACAGAGAAAAAGAGAAGGCGCCCCCCTTAGGGGGAAAAATAGGAAGTTTCAACTAGACACAAAGCACAAGACTCAGACAGAAGGCAGGACCCCTGTCCTCCAGACCTTTGAAGCCAGAAGCTGCTGGAAGGCGCCTTTGCTGAGAGCAGGTGTCCACCCCATTTGCAGGGCCTTCTGTTCTTGAGATCCTGCATAGCAGGCGACAATGATCTGTTTTGTTTTCCCCTCCTGGCAGCAGGGTTAGTCTTCCCTGGGCAACCTTTGTTTTAGTTGATTGGCTTGTCTGAGCAGACACGGGCAGAAAGCCACCTTGCAGAGTCATCAAAAGTGATACAGAGATCAGGCAGGCGAGGAAGAAGCTTCAGTGACATGGTGAGTCCACCTGCAGTGGACTGGCAGAGGTCTCCCCTGTGACGTTTCTACACAGTAGAGAGTTATCGCTGGGCACCCACAAGTCAAAGTAATTACTGCATACAGGAGACAGCAGCCAGGGAGGAGCACTTCCTAGAGCTTTATGTCTCGGCTGCAAGCTACAGCTAGAGACTCCAAGCAAAAGAAAATTCCACGTGTGTGCAGGTAATGGCATTTCAACTCCTCTCGACAACACTTGCCAAGCACTGCAACAGGCAGACATGGCAGTTACGATATTTACTGACTAGGACTCTGTCTCGGCATGGCTGACTTTGAAATGTGTTGTTTGTTTGGGTGAGTAGTGAAAACGTTAATGCGTAGTCCTTGCAGTTTTCATGGAAGATAGCTTGGGTTGTAGTCTCTAAAGTAGGAAGCTACTCCAGGGCATGATGTCTTGGGGGTCAGAGAGGGTTCTCAGCACCTTGGCAGCCTCTGACTGCAGAAGAGACTCTCTGACCCTTGGTCTAACACTGTAACAGACGTGTGCCTTCCTTACAGTGAAGTGTTCAAGGTTTAGTCCAAATACCGTCAAGTGGGGCAGCCCATAAATAGAATTTGCTAGTTAGGGATTATTCTCACAAAGGCATTTCAATAACAATGTGGGTGAGGCTGTTCCTTATCATTTTGTAACATAGATTTCAATAGTCTTTTTTAATATATGGCACATGTGTCTATGATCTTGCATTAAATAATAGAACAGAATATGAGTAGGCACTATTAGAAACAAAATAAATAATGAATTCTCTTCCTTCCTTCTTTCCTTCCTCCCTCCCTCCCTCCCTCCCCCCCCCCCCCTCTCTCTCTCTTTCTTTCTTTCTTTCTTTCTTCCTCCTCCAGAAGAAAGAAAATA
>CABHPH010137736.1:0-13603 GCA_902168325.1 Peromyscus nudipes
GGTCTGGAAGGTTAATCCGGTATGGGCGGTGGCAGAAGGGAGGAGGATGAGAGAAACATTGTCAACTTTGTTTGGGGCACACAGCTGTGTTCACGTGGAAAAGTAAAAGACAGTGACATGATCAGCCAAAGCAAACAGTTCTTGAAAAGTGGGTAGAACCTTCTCTAAAGTCCTGGCCTGTTTGAGAAAATGTGTGTGTGTGTGTGTGTGCGCGTGTGCATGCACACAGGGTGTGTGTGAGAGAGTATTCACAGGGTGTGTGTTGTGTGCCCACAGTGTATGTATACGTGTGTGTGTATTTCCAGTGTGTGTGTGTGTGTGTGTGTGTGTGTGTGTGTGTGTGCATGCGCACAGGGTGTGTGTGTGAGAGAGAATATTCACAGGGTGTGTGTTGTGTGCCTACAATGTATGTGTATGTGTGTATTCCCACAGTGTGTGTGTGTGTATGTGTGTATATGTAGTATGTAGGTCCACAGTGTGTGTGTGTGTGTATGTGTATGCCCACAGGGTGTTTGTATGTGTGTGCACTTGTGTTAGGAAGAGGCATGTGGACATGTATGCATGTGTGCACGTGCACAAACACATCCTGTGTGCATGCATACACACACATCCCTGTGAGCACACATACACAGGGCATGCACAATCAAGCACACACACACACACACACACACACACTCTCACACTGTGGTTGTGCACTCACTATTGTTCACTGGGCCTTGGTGGAAATCTGTCCAAGCCATCCTTCACTCTTACAGCAGTAGGTCTGAGCAGCCTATATACAAGTAGACTGAAACTCACATGGTTGCCCTTTTGGAGGCCACACAGGAGTCAAGGCCAGATAGGCAGGCTTCATCTCCTAGCCGATGTCCCTGGTGGCCTGTTGGTTTGCATGCTAAGGACAAGGCTGGGGGTGGGTATGGAGGTGGAGGCAGGCTGGACTGGACAGTGCCATCTATCTGAGTGGCTCCAGAGTCCATGGAATGCTGAGCCACAGGCCAGCTCTGCTCTGGCAGTCGGGGACAGGAGCCAGCATGGCACCTGTCATTCGGCCATCTGTGTGGTGAAGGTGGCTGAAGCCCAGTTGTCAAGCAGCTGCTGTTGAGGGAGGTCTCCCGAAGTAGGGTGGGCACCAGATGTGGCTTATGGAGTCAAGTGAGATTGGGCCTCCACAGCAACTCCATTATTAGCCCTGGGTGACTGCAGCTGCTCCCCGCACAGCTGGGCTGCTGGACCCCTGGTGTAATGTACTTGATATTGGTAAGTTGTTTTGTGTTGTTTGAACTCATTGAAACGCTGGCTCTGAAAATATGGTCACCCTCTCCCCACCCCCACCATCCTTATCTCAGACCCAAGCACATTTGTCTCAGAGTGTCCTCCTAGACCTCCTATCTGGGGGTGAGATGCTGAGATGCCCCCCAACTCTGTGACAGGGAGGAAAGAACAGCAAAGCCACCCAAGAGTAAAAACATCATGTCTTTAAAACCAGTCAAAGGTAAACCATTTCCAACAGAGGTTACTATTGTAGCACGTGATATAAAAGTGTCTGAGAAAGAAACTGAAGTGTGGCTGTGGGAAGCTCAGCCACGGAGAGAAAACTCAACCAGAAACACCGTCTCACAGCCTCAGCTTCCCCAGCCAGTTTCTGCTGAAAGCTGTGACTGTCTGCTTGAATGATGTGACCTCTGTCTGTTGCTGTTTGTTCTTTCATTAAAGCCTCATCTAGGGGGACACTCCACTGCCTGGGACCCTTTTACTGGGGACTTCCGCTGGCTGCCTACAGTGGGCTTCCCTACTTGATTTCTGCTGGGTGTTTTTAGCACCTGATTTGGAGGTGTTCGACCTGTACCATCTATCTGTCTATCTGTCTGTCTATCTATCTATCTATCTATCTATCTATCTATCTATCTATCTATCTATCTATCATCTATTTGTCTATTTGTCTGTCTATCTACCTATCATCTATCTATCTTCTCTTATCTATTTATCATCTATCTTTTATTATCTATCTATCTACCTACCTATCAATCATCTGTCTATCCATCTGTCTACTTATCTATCACCTATCTCTCTACCTACCTACCTACCTACGTACCTATCTGTCTGCTACTTATTCTTTTGCTTTGGCTTGCTAAATATTTAATAAATTCACTCATTTAAACCCCAAATTCTGGCTCTTGTAGACCATTCTCCAGACCATACGAACATACAGGCATTTGAAGCTGAAGACAGATCTTTAGGACCCTGGGTAGGTTCTGAGCTGGAAGGGTACAGTGATGCTAGAGCCAGCTGGAGGGGCACACTGGTGCTAGAGAGCTAGGCAGGATCCAACTTCCACTCTAGGGAGCTGGTGACTCTACTCTGGCCTGCTAGCTTCTGGGCTTCCTATATTCCATTCACCTGCCTGGAGAGAGTCCTTAGCTCTTTGGGTACAACACATTTCCATCATGCTTTAGCACAGCACTCAGGAACCACCTCGGGTGATTCGCATTGCTACTGCCTGGTTCATGGCTGAATTTCCCTACAAATTCTCTCAAGGTTGCTGCAAGACCAAAGCAGGCAGGGCTGGGACCCAAGGCCTGTTGCTACTGCAAAACCTCTGGCCAAACCTGAGGATGCTGTGTTCCAGCTGTGGACATGAGTTGTTGGCAGTTTGGGGTGATGGTGAGCTTCCTGGTACTTAGTGTGAGACACAAGTAAGCTCACAAGTCCTGTGGACCAGAAACTTGGAGACCACACAGTGGGGCAGCTCCTCTTTGGTCTACTGTGTCTGGGCCCTGGGCTGGGACATCTGAGTGCAACCACTCACCAGTCTTAACAAATCTATCTGCTACTTGAGCTTCCTCACAGTATGGCAGCAGGTTTCCCTGGGTTCCTCACACATCCGGAAGAAACTACACTGCGGCAATCCCATGGCCACCCCTTTGGCTATATTATCCTTGTACATACTGTCTAGATTCAAGGTCGAGGGACAAATGGTCTCTTAGTGGGTCAAATGTTGGTTACACAGTGAGGCCATGTGTGGACACACAGCTTGAAATTAAGTGGGCCCCAGTGTGAGGTGAGGATCCTTGTAAGGAGACCAGAGCATTGTGGGACTCTCAGGGGCTCTCCAACCTGCAGGTGGCTTCAGAGGCAATGGGAATCCCACAGCAGGGTCCCCTGGAAGAGCACAGTATCTGAGAGAGAGGGAGAGGAAGCCCAATCAGAGGGGGCGGTATGACAGCTATCACATGACATTTGGAAGCTGCAGACTTGGCTACCCCTGCTCAGACGTGTGCTCCCAGGGGCTCCTTCAAGGCCCTGGTGCTCTGTACTTTTGGAGTCAAAAGGTAGAATGGAGAGAGGTGGTTTCTTAGCTATGGCTTTGATTGATTTGCGACTATCAATTTAAAAAAATCATGTTGCACGTCAAATTTAAAAGTTATGATTAATTTGTTTTATTTTAAAGCCTCAATGAAAACTCTACAGAACTAAAATTAATCTCTCTCCCTCTGTGTGTGTGAGTGCGTGTGCATGTGTGAGTGCGTGTGCGTGTGCGTGTGTGTGTGTGTGTATGTGTGTGTGCACTTTCTGCCAAACGCATTGCTGCTTTAGGACTTCCTTCACAGAGAGTGAGAAAAGTGTGGGTGGAAGTAACCCCAGAAATTATGATGCCTTATCCACAGTGGGCCAGGACATTTGTAAAGACAGGTCTGATTCCTGGAGGTTTCTCTGCTCTCTGGCATTTCCTCATCCAGAGATTCAGTCCTCAGCAGCAGCATTTGTCGGGGGCGGGGTGCGGCAATGCTGAAGAGCCCCATGAATGTACCTTCTTCGTGGGGTCACATTGCACTGCTGGGGTGCTGGTGAGGATCCACTTTCAGCTGTAAGCTCGTACAGTCACCTCAGCTGTGGAGCCAGGACTCCTCAGGACACAGGATGTTCTGATGTGTCCTTTCTGGGTGTCATCTTTTCTGTCCTGGAATGTGCTTTCTATAGATCAGAGTTACATGGATTGGTTGGGACCATATGCAAAAGTGGCTGGTTCACTATGCCTTCCTCCTGGCTGCACCAGATCAGTGCGTGCGTGCGTGCGTGCATGTATGCATGTGTGCGTGTGTACACATTCATGCATTTGTGTGATTTCAGACAAATCTATAGTCTAAATGTCAGGAGGGCTGGGCTGAGGTGAGGTGAGGTCAGTGAGTGTTGCTGCTTGGTGGAGTTTTGCCAACGACAACAAGCTTAGCTCCACACCTTCCTTGAGCTGGGTTCCATGGGGACAGAGTCTTGGAGCAGGCCCAGATAGACAGACAGACCGGTGATCCCGGGCCCTGTCTGCGGTAGGCGGTCTGCATCCCATCTTGTCCCACAAAGTGAAGTGAGCACAGAACTGGATAGTCCTTTCCGATTCCTAAGCACTTGCTCCATGCTAAGGATATCCCCACTTTCTTGTCCCTGAGATCAGTGGAGGTGAATATTCCTGCACTGTACCAGGTTCTTTGGCCGCTGGATCAGCCGCAAGAATTGGGCGTGTGATTTGAGCGTCTTCAACAGTGTCCTTTGCAGAGTGGGCCCACACCTGCAGCATGGAACTATTCAGTTTCCACGTCCACCCCCTACTCAGGAAATCTTATTTCTCTTCTCTTCTCCTGGTGCCTTGACCAATCAACTTAGAGTTTGGGGAACCTCACAGGTGTTGATCAGGGTCACTGTGGCACCCCTGGAACTCCGTGGTCTGCCCTGTTAGCTTACTACCTACAGAAGGCTGGCTGTGTTGGAGTAGGGTTGCTGTGTTCTCCAGGGTTACGAAATGCCTCCACTCCACTTCTCTGAACATTCACATGGCACCCTTTGACTGTTACAGATGCTGGGAAGCATTCTCTTGTGATGTGCCAAGCGTTTGAAGGATGGGTGTCATTTGTGTAAGACATTCGTAGGAAACAGTGAGGCATTCCATCCAAGTAGCTCTTCAGTAGAATGTACCTGGTTTTGTTCAGGATAATGTACCGGATCCAAACTAGGAGCCCCACCGTCGCCCGCGCTCACTGCAGCCTTCACAAAATGGCCTCAAGTTCACTTTGTTAAAACCTTTTCCTAATTTTTTTTAATAGGTTCTGAGCAGACTCAGGTCCTCCTGCTTGCAAGGAAGGCACTGTACCAACTGAGCTGTCTTCCCATCTCGACCCTGCCTGAAGCACCGTGGTGGGCTCCTGCCCACAGAAAGCTGGGAATCTACCCAAAAGGTAAGTAAGGAAAAAATAAACAAAAAGCAGCAGAAAGAATGAAGGCTGCTGGTAGTTTTTATGTCAGCTTGACATAGGTTCGAGTCTTCTGGTAAAAAAGAACATCAATTGAGAAAATGTCCCACCAGCTTGGCCTGTGGGACATTTTCTTGGTTAGTGGTTGATGTGGATGGGTCAACACCATTGTGGGTGGTGCCACTCTTGGGCAGGTGGTCCTGGGGTATATAAGAAAGCAGGCCGAGCCAGCCATGAGGAGCGAGCCAGTAAGCAGCATTTCTCCATGGCTTCTGCTTCAGTTCTTGCCTCCAAGTCCTTCGCCTGGCTTCCCTCAGTGATAAACTGGAAGGTGAAATCAACCGTTTTCTTCCTGTATAGATTTTAATCATGGTGTTTAATCGCAGCAGTAGAAAGCCTCACTTAGACGGAGACAATGGTAACAGGAGCACAGTTGTCACTGAGTAAAGTGACGACAATTACAAGTCAAGCTTCAGCCTTCAGTGGGAACAGACCTGCAGGAGGACCCCAGGCACAGTCCTGTCCTCCAGCTCCCATCTGAAGGAGCTCGCTTCACATGGACGACACTCCCACCAGCTGCATGAGTCCAGAGGCCCCATTAGGATGTTTTCTGGCACTGTCCTGAGCTCGGGTGTGCTATTGAAAGATTCCGGTAATTGCCATTTGGAATGGCTGATGCCTGTCCTCAATGAAAACCCAAATTCTTGGACTGAGGATGGGGATAAAGTACTTGTTTCACAATCATGAGAACCTCAATTGGATGCTGAGAATCCATGTGAAAACAATAAACCTTGGCACAGTGGTGTGCACTTGTAATCCCAGAGAGACAGGCCAACCAGGAGAAGTACAGGCTAATGAAAAATCCCGTCTCAAGGGGAGTGGATGGCATTCCTAAGGATAACGCGTAAGACTGACCTCTGGCTTCCCATTCGCTCGCGCGCACACACTTGCAACCCCCCCTAAATTCTTGGTCCCTTACACCTCCCCTTCACAGCCCCTTTGGGGCATGTGCCCCTTAGGGAAGCATCATGCCTTTGTTGTGCTAACAGTCACCACTGGTCCTTCTCATCTTCCTTACTTCACTGGGTGTCCAGGTGGCCAAAGATGGCTCAGTAATGAGAGCAAATCATGGGCCACATAAGACAAGACGCCCTGTTTACACAGCAGCAACTCAGTTATTATTCTCACGTTCTGCAGTGAAGGCTGTCATGATCCTCAGAGAGGGACCGAGAGCTGCCTGCCCTGCCCTGCTCCCACTTCTGCAGGAGCCAGTCTCTGTCTGGGCACCCCTGGACAAGCACCATAAACACTTCCGTTTCTCTGGAACTGCTCAGTGAACAAGATCATACTGATTCCTTAGCATGACGGGTATTCTATGGCCGCAATCCTCCCCAAAACACATGGTCAGGCCTGTCACAGCAATAGTCCACTCTCTGGTACTTATTTCTGTATTTAGGGTTTCTATTGCTGTGATAAAACACCATGATCAAAAGCAAGTTGGGAAGGAAAGGGTTTATTTCGCATTTACTTCTAGTTCATTACTGAGGGAGGATGGGACAGAAATTCAATCAGGCCAGGAACTTAGAGGCAGGAACTGAATCAGAGGCCATGAAGGGGTACTGCTTACTGGTTTGCTCCCCATGACTTGCTCAGCCTGCTTTCTTACGGCACCCAGGAACACCAGGCCAGGGTTGGCACCACCTACACTGAGTTGGGCCCTCTCATATCAACCATCATTTGAGAAAATGCACCATAGGCTTACCCATGGACAATCTGGTGGGGGCACATTTTCAACTGAGGTACCTTCTTCTAAAATGACTCTAGCTATATCAAGCTGGCATAAAAACTAGCTAGCATATGCATTGAATCTAAAGAGCTAGCATGTTTCTGGAGAAATGGGGTGATGGTTTGAGATGGCTGGGAGGTCTTCTGGGCCACAGTCTAAGGTGTGAGGAATGATCTGGGGGTTGCTATGGGTTCAAAAGCAAGAGATGTGCTTGAGTGACCAGAGGGCTGTGTGAAGGGGTAGACACGGGGGACAGGCTGATGATAGCCACTCTTTCTCACTGTTATCAGACAGGCAGTAACCATCAGGCCCTGGGGCTGATGGGTGGTCCAGAGTTGGGAAATCTTGTAGTATGTATTGATTTTGGTTCATGTTAGACCCAGATTAATGGGTGTTCGGTTTCTTTCTAATCCAGTTTTCTTCAGGCTTACAAAACAAGATAATTGGGACCCCAATGTCTGCAGAATTATAAGGTCCCCACAGTGTTTGACTTCGTTCTCTAATTAAGATCTCTGAAGTGACCTTCACTAGTGACTTTGGTGTCTGTGTTCAGACTGGGTCTGCATTTCTTTCCACTAGCCCTGTATCTATTCATCAATATCTCTATCTGAGACTTCCCATGGGTCCCAGGATCTGCCTCTGCCCAGTGTCTGAAGCAGCAAACATTCAGATACTGGGGCCCCCTCTGCTAGTATAGCTGGCACAGGTGTGTGTGTGTGTGTGTGTGTGTGTGTGTGTGTGTGTGTGTGCAGCAGGACATGCATAGGATTTTAGTTTTCTCCTTCTACCATGTAGGTTCTGGAGACTGAACTCAAGTCATCAGGCTTTTATCTACTGAGTCACCTTGCTGGCTCTCCACATGTGTTTTGAGACAGGTCTCTCGGTGCACCTGGTGCTCACAGATTCAGCCACACCAGTGAGCTTCAGGGGCCCTCGACTCCATTTCCCCAGCACTGGTGTCACAGTGCCTGTGCTGCTGCTCCTGCTCTTATGTGGGTCCTAGGGACATGAATTCTGGTCTTCACACTTGCACAGCAAGAGTTTTACTGACGGAGCCACTTTCCCAGACGTTCAATGCCTCTTTTTGTTGTTGTTGTTGTTTTTAGAGACAGGATTTCTCTGTGTAACAAACAGTCCTGTCTGTCCTGGAACTCCCTTTGTAGACCAGGCTGGCCTCCAACTCAGAGACTCCAACCTGCTACTGCCTCCCGAGTGCTGGCATTAAAGGCATGCACCACCACCACCACTCCCCGGCTGCCTCTCTTATTTTTTAATTCAAACATGTTTCCTTGGTGACAGTGGCTCCAGGGCTCACAGAAATGTTCAGAGACAGCTTGTCCCATATTCTCACTCAATCTCTCTCTATAGAGCTGGGGAGCCACTACCCTCATCCAGTGGTCCTCTCTCCCAGATCTTTTCCAGCAGTCAATAAACCAAACAATATGTGTATGGACATTTGTCCCCTGGGTCCTCTGCTGGCTGAGCTGAACTCTTAGCTTGGAGAAGCTGTTGTGAAGGTATGCCCAGGTCTTCCTGCAAGATGCCTTACACGTCTGTCTGGTTTCATCACAGAACTGTACAAGCACATTTTTATTTTTGTTCTAAGTGCCCCAAACCCCCATGGCTGAGAATATAGAGGTGTGGAGGAATACCAGCCAGAGACCACACAGCTTGATCTTGGCCAACAGCTGGTCTGAATGCATTTCACAGACCTTTGTTTCCTTTCTAAGTTTTACGGAATGACCACAAGTGGCTCTTTGAATGGAAGTCTTACATAGGGGAAACATTTGTTTTGTAGGAAAGAAAGCTTCAAGAAGGGTGCATCTCACTTCTTTCTGGACTGGGGCTTTGGTGTATGGACACTTGTCAACTACAATGACTAAGGTATGTGCTTAGGTTTGAGGTCAACCTTTTAGTACATCATCTAAGACATGTAAGGTCTGTGAATTTTGACGATGCAAGAAGCGGGTGCTATGCTTCCTGCCTTGACATTCTAGATGTGTACTGTGGTAACATTTCCTATGAACACTTGGACAAATATTTATTTACTCCAGATAGGGCAGATCAAGGAACGACTCCCTCCACACCCAGCTTGGTGAACCATTGGGCTTACTGAGGTCTAAGAGCATGGGTGAGGGGTTATTCACAGGAATGTGGTGACCTCCAAACATCCCCAGCATGGACAATGACTTCCTCATAGCTGCTGAGATGGAGCCCTCTTTCAGTTAAGCCTTTACCTCTACACCCTCTGGCACCTTCCCAAACTATGCGCAGTTGGGTTAGAATTTCACATAGCTGGAAGGAGAGTGCAGAAGTGAGTGGCTGGGATCTCAGGGTTGATCTAATCACCTGCTCCATTCCCCTGATGTTAGGGACTACCAACAGATCTGATCTCATGAGGGTCGCCTGTGGGTACTCACAGCTGTTCTGATTAAGATGGTAACAGCCTTGCTATGTCCAGAGGACAGCATTCCACAACAGTATGGAACCGAGGCAGGTAGAAAACTCACCCATGAGGGCCATTTTCTTCCTCATTTTGCTCTCAGGAGCTGAGGTTACAAACTTCTGGTTCTTAGTCTCAGGTAACTCTCCTCAGCAGTGAGGGTCAAGGACCAGACTACTACCTGGTCTATGAAAAATTCATTTCTAACCAGGAGGCCCATTTTCCTGTTTTCATTTATCATCAATATGTGTCCATAAGATCTCTGGCCTATTCATTCACCCCATGAATGCTGAGCAACTACTAAATGCACAGGCACAAACATTGGGGGCATGGTGGTCACTTCATAAACAGGTGGGTGCCATGTGGACCTGAGAGTCTCTTGAAAGAATGTGTATAGTGATTATAACACAAGGAAAAAAGTGTGACTTAATAAGGATTGAGATGGAAAGGGTACAAGAGTCAGACTCTCCACAAGGACGGGAAGGGTGGGGCCAGGCTGAGGCTGGTGGATCTGCAGGGCCAGTCTGAGAAGGGGCTGCTGAGGTGTCAGGCCATGGAAGCACAAAGAGTATTCTGGGCTAGGAAAGTCTTGATGTCTGGGATGACCTATTATGTACCTAATTTCTCTCCTAGGAGGAGGAGGAAGGCTCCTAAAGACTCAGTAACTAAAGGAAACTTAGAAAGCACAGGAAGCTCCTGAAAATTACAAGATTCACAAAGTCCCTGCCAAGATCACATAATCAGTAACAACTTCTGGGAAAAGAGACTCCCCAGATAGCCAAGTGCCTGCAAGTGTGCAGACAGTTCCAGGGATGTGGCTTTCCCAAGTCATCAACGATGCTGGATGCTGGGGTGGGCTGCTCAGTGATACAGCAGCCTCTGAATCACTCAAACTCCTGTAAGAAACCCCCATAAACTCACTGGATCATCAGGTTAGACTTTGGTGGACTGGTTCATTGGGCTGTTGTTGGTGGCCTATCTGGAGTGAGTGGACATTTGTTTATATATCCCCAGGAAAAGACACACAATAAGACCAAGGAATGCAGGTGGAGAGAGTCTGGATTAGGGCACTAGGGCAGGCTGTGGAGGTGAGAAGCAGGCCTAACACATGGGCACTCACAAGCTGTGACAAGAAGCATAGGTTGTGTTTAAGGTAAAGAAGAAGCAGGGGCACTGAGGAAAGAGACTGAAAGCTGCCTGTGACCTGTTGAATTGGTGAGTTCAAGGTTCAGTGAGAGAGCTTGTCTCCAAACAGAGACATAAAGGAAGGCACTTGATGTTGACCTTTGGCCTCCATACGCGTGTGCACACACATGTTTTCCTTCCGGCACACATACACGTGCACAGACATGAAAATGTGCACATGCATCACACACACACACACACACACACACACACACACACACACACACACACCATTCATTCATGTATCTTTCCTCTAATCTGTGGTTTAATAAGGAATTGTTGGGGAAAAGGGAGAGTAGAGAGAAGGGGGAAGGAAAGGGGGTGACAGGGCTGCGGCTCTCACAATGCAGCTTATTGAGGGTCTCCTCTGAAGGCTGACAGTCAGGATGTCATGTCAGCTGAGCAAAGGAGCTGAGCACAGGAGAAATCAGGGCAGAAGCTGGGCCTCTGGGGGACGCCAATGTGCAGATTGTGTTACTCTAAAGCTAAGAGATCTCAGGGAAGTCTGGAGCATCCTTCAGCACCAGAGGGACCAGTGGGAAGGGGGAAAGTCTAGGAGCCTGATTTAAAGGAGCAAGGATGGGCCTCTGGAGGGAGTAAGTGAGACTGCCCCGACTGGATGCAAGGAGGAGGAGGGAGGGGGGAAAGAGAGAGAGAGAAAGGGGAGGAAAAGAGAAGGATGAGGAGGAGGAAGGGGTAAACAGGAGGAAGAGGGGGAGGAGGAGGAGTGGGACCTACTGAGGCTGATGGGTGGGAGAAGTTTCTGCGTGACATTCACATACAAACCAGAGGGGTGTTGGTAAAGACAGGAGTGCCAGGCTGTGTGGCAAATATGAGACCAGCTTGGGTCATATTAGATACTGTCCAAACAAACAAACAAACACACACACACATTAAAACTAGAGTCAGCCCCTCAGTGGATAGGTTGAAAGGTAAGAGTTTTCTTCTGGCTGTTCCTGCCCACTTTCTTTCCTTTCAGGTGTCTGAGAGGGTCTCTCTATGTGCCTAGACTGGCTTTGAACTTATGACTCTCCCGCCTTCACCTCCTGGGTGCTGGGATTGTAGGTGTGCACCATCATGCCAGATTTTCCTTATGCTTTCAAAAGAGATCCTCCCAGTACAGTGACTTCCATTTCTTTCTTGAATTCTGAATTCTGTCATCTTCTGGGGTGTGGAGGCAGATGCTTTGTAGGAGACACCTTTCCCGAGTGTCCCCACTGTGACACTGTCCACATCACTGATGCCTGGCAATGGTTTCTACCCATTAGAAATTGATTCACAGCCACAGCTTTCTGCAAACCACGCCTAACTTCATGACCCTGTTTTGAGAACATAGCTGTGTCAGCCAGTTTTCCCTCACTATGACAAATATCCAAAACGATCACCTTATAAAGAAAAGAGGTTGGTATTGGCTCATGGTTTCAAGGTCAGTCTGTGATTGACTGGCACTATTGCTTTGGGCCAGTGGGAAAACATGATGTCATGGTGGAAGTGTGGGGTGGAGCAGAATTACTCATCTCCTAGCCAGGAAGCAAAACCAGGAAGAGCCCACAGTCTCAGCATCCTCTCCAAAAGCATTCCCCCGAGGATCTCCAGGCTTCTCACTAAACCCCATCTCCTAAAGACGGCACTGCTTGCAGGGCCCCGGATCAAGTGGTTAACATGCCGGCGTTCCGGAGACTCTGTTCCAAGCTATGGTAATACAGAATGGACTATGAACCTACCTCCCTGACTGCCTCTCTCAGGCAGCCGGTGTCTCTGATGGTCTCTGGCTTAAAGCAGCTCACAGTGTTTGTGGCTGTCTTCTTAGGGCAGGGCCTGAGGTACTGGCTGCCTAGAAAGCAGGCAAGAAACGCAGGAGACAGGGCATCAGAGCAGAGTGGCTGTGTTCTAGTCCAGAGGTGCATGACACTGAGTCTGCATCCGTCCATGTATATTTCTGCACATCTCTGCAAATCTGCAGGCTTTGCTTCCCGAGATCCCACTGGCCACAGGTCAAATCTATCAGGAAACCATTGCTTCTGTCCTTGTGCCCTAAACAATAGAGACAACAGCTGTTTCCGCAGCATCCACACTGTTGTGGGTACTACAAGTGATGCAGAGGTAGTTTAACAGCTGTGGAGGGTGCGTGGAGGCTCTAAGTGGATCCTAGGGCATTTTATATGAGGAACATGAGTGTGGGTTTGTGTACTCTTGGGGCTGTCTGAAAATGAACGATGCAGGGCATGGTGATAGTTTAGAGGGTGAAGTACTTGCCTTGCAAACAGAAGAACCTGAGTTTGTTTCTTAGAACTATACAAAAACTGGGCATGCTGGCATGCTGGCATGCTTGTAATCCCAATGCTGAGACACAAGGATCTCTGGGGCTTGCCTAGACCAGCTGGTGAGCTCCAGGTCCAGGGAGGCACCCTGTATGAAAGATAAGGTGTAGAGTGCTTGAGGAATGACAGTCGTGTGTTCAGAAAAGCACATATTATGACTTTGTGAACTCATTCACATTTGAACTTGAAACTTCCAAGTGTTTTAAAGTGAATATCATTAGTTTTAAGCAGTATGTGAGCCAGCCTGGCTTCCCAGGGCATACGGCTGACTTCCACTCTGTGGGTCTGAACATAAACCTACCAGCAGCAGCACCAACGCTTCTATTAGGGAAAGGAAGGCCTGTGATATTAATTACGAATCTGTGGATGCCCTCCAGGCACCATGTCTACTGGGGACTCTAGTAAGCTGTCTGTGACTCAGAGTATTGCTGCTTCCTGGGACCTGTGAAATGTCAGCAAGCAGAACACAAAAAAAAAATCCAACAGACATGACCATGGCAAGCATGTGAGGGTCTGTCTCTGCCTTTGCACAACACGCTGACTCTTTTAGGCTGGAGGTATAGAGGAAGCTTCTGTGTGGATGTGTGTGTGTGTGTGTGTGTGTGTGTGTGTGTGTGTGTGTGTGTGT
>CABHPH010137736.1:13613-28668 GCA_902168325.1 Peromyscus nudipes
TGTGTGTGTGTGTGTGTGTGTGTGTGTGTGTGTGTGTGTGTGTGTGTGTAGGCTAGCGGACAATTCCTCAGGACACTGTCCACCTTGTTGTTTTGAGGCAGGGTTTCTCATTGGCTGAAACTTGCTGACTGGGCTAGGCTGGATGGCCATAAACTCCAGAACCTCCTGTCTCTACCTCCCAGCACTGGGATCACAGGTGGGCATCACCACACTTGACTTTTAAAACATGGCTTCTGGGACTTTAACCTTGGTCCTTGTGCTTGGAGGCACGTGCTTTACCAAACAGGGCATCTTCCCAACCTGGAAGCACCTAGTAATATCACCTATCTGAAATGGCCTGGTGACCAGGAGCACTCCAGCTGACCACACTGTTAGACACAGGCTCGCCTGGGTCGTTGTGAGATGCTGTGGGAAGCCTGACACAAGCAGAGTGGAGATGCTGCTGTGCATGGGAAAGCTTCACTATGGGTGCTCGAGACTTAACGCTAGCCATGTGAGGACTCAGCTTCCGGTCTCACCCCTGAGAGACAGCCCTGACTCGGCAGTGGCTGCATCTTGAATGACCCACAGAGGATCCCACATTGAGGGCTTGTTCCTCTGAGATGGTCCCTTTGGAAGGTTGGAGGAGCATTCAGGAGGCAGGTCCTCATAGGAGGACAGTAGATTACTGGAGATGTGACCCAGAAGGAGATATTGGGAGTGCCTCTTGACCTTCTCTTTGTATTGGCTGCCACAAGGAGATCAGCTTTGCTCTCCTATGAACTGGGTATGACGTGCCATTCTAACCACAAGGCTCTGGCACAGCAGGGTCAACTGACTATGAACTGAAGCCTCTGAAACCAGGTATTAAAATAAACGTCTCCTACTCTGTTGAATTTCTGGAATATTTTTTCATGGTGAAATGCTAACAATCTATCATTTTCCTTTAACTTGGTGCAGAGGTTTTCTAAACTATTCTGGGCATCCTATTACATGTTGGTTATAAGGAATCAGAGAAACTGAGCAAGGCATTTGGCTTGGAGTAGGTCCACGTGTGCTTTTTATCTCCAAATGTTTGAACTACCATCTATGGAAGCCGCTTCCCCTAACCATCAAAGAGTCTTAGAAACTGGCCCTTTCAATCCCCTAGGATCTTTCTGGTCCACATCTGTGACTCATAAATATGAGGGACAAGCTTGGTTAGCTTGACACGTTCATGTTGTGAATCAGGGAGGGAATGAGCAACTGGTTATTTGAAGAGATCACTTACATAGCACGGCTTTGGGGAAATCTAAGGGTAATTTTATTTTGCCTAAAAGGAATGAGTTGTAGATTGCCAGCATGTATATTTAGAAGTGCCGAGGATGGAGGAGGGAATGGCCGTGACTGCTGCTTTGAAGACCAGGACGAGAATGAAGGACAGTGAAGGGTCTGTGCGTGCACTCTGGGCTCTTCAGTCAGTGAGCCACGAGCAAGCAGCTCCTTACACTGTTGGCCGAATGGGAGAGGGTGTTGTCAGGATCTAAGAGAGAACCCGGGAAGCGTTGGGAGTTCCGGGAGGCCTGCCAGCTCTGATTGCAGGCTAGCTGGTGGAGACTAGGAGGGGCTGTGCTACTTTGAAGGGAAACCAAGTGTGGCTTGGGACCTCACTTTCTCGGACAGTGTGAGCATCAAACATTGCGAGGTTAAGAAGGAACCGCAAGATACAACTGAAACCAGTCTCACCCCTTGGCGAGTGGGTGGGGGCTTGGAGCCTGATCTGACATGCTTTAGGAAAGATAAAGTAGTTCTTTCATGTCAACAGCTTAGTGACTTGTTTGGATTTTTCTTTGTGTGTGCACACATGTGCATGCTGGTATATGCTAAACTTTTGAGTTTTTATTTATGTGTGTGTGTGTGTGTGTGTGTGTGTGTGTGTGTGTGTGTAATGCCAGAGCCCGAATTGCATGTGGAAGTCTGAGGGCAATACACCTTGTGAGAGATAGTTCTCTCCTCCTATTATGTGGGTCCTGGGGATTGAACTCTGGTCATCAGGCTTGGCAGCAAACACCTTTACCTCCTGAATCATCTTGCCAGTCCACTTTCTCACTTTTTTTTTTTTTAAAAAAATGGGAATCTCACACTGGACTGGAACTCTCCAAGCAGGATGGCTTGACTGGCCAGCAAGCCCCAGGGATCTACCTGTCTCTGCCTCCCCTGGGGTTGCAAGTAGGTACTACCACACCCAGATTTTTTTTATGTGGGCTTTGGGGGTCGGGTCTTTATGATTTCAGGGCAAGCGTGTTACTGATTGAGCAATTTCCCCTGCCCTATGACTATACAGAACGAACACCTCCTATACATCAACTCTATAGTTGACTGGGAAATTCCCTCAATCCTTTATATGAAGGATGGGCGGGGGGGGGGGGGGGGGGGGAAGGGAAGTGAGCTTGTTTCAAACATACACACACAGCAGTGTCAGCCCACGTGGCTGCATTTCCCTCAGGGAGGGCATTTCCCAGCTAGTCCTGCTGCTACCTGGGGTTTATGAGAAGGATGGCTCTAGGGGAGGCACATTGCCTTTTCCTTCCTACTTCCGGATGGGTCGATATTTGTGCAGCTTGGTGCTGCAGCAGCCCCCTTAGACCACGAGGTGAGAGTGGCTACCCAACCATTTAGCAAACGGTACCCGAAGACGTAAGGTGCAGCTCTTGGTTAATGTGCATCTACTGTCTGAGCCTCTGAAGGGAGGAAGGCACCCCTGAGATGCTGAAAACCAAGCATGGCTGCTGTGGAGCAGTGGGAGACGTGTAGAGTCAAGTCATACCTACGATGCTATGATTCAGATATGTCTGGATCACCATGAAGTCAACACTCCTGGCCTGATTCAAGAGGCAAAGGATGGTCTGAGTTGAGTTTCCCAACACCCACATACCAAGGATGTCTGCAGGAAGGAATTCTGGCCTGGAGGAAGGCTGGGTGGCATGGGAGAAAGGGGGAGTATTTGAAAGTGGTTTGCTCTTGTGAGCCCAGTGTGCCATGGGAAGGAGAGAGACTCAAGTCCCCGACTCTCTCCACCACCATCTAAAAAGATGCATGCATGCACGGAGTTGTGGTTATTTGGTGGCATGCTGTCAGCAGTTTTTCAGAATTAGGTGAGCCTTCCCTGCACAGGAGCCAGCACAGCCCGTGTACACACGCTATCCATACAGCACTGCTGTCTGTCTCTAAGGATGTGGCTGGCTCTGCCTCTGTCCTGCCCTTCCTGCCCTTCCTCCTGGATGTCTTCCTTCTAATTTCTCCACAGCCACACAATTTCTGACAACCTCAGCACCCAGTCCTCCTCCTGGGTTCCTCTTGGCTACTTCCCAGGTACATACTGAGTGTGTGGGGGCCTGGGCCCTCCAGCCTCTCTCGATCCCTGGCCATGAGTAGGGCATTCATCCTAAAGCAGAGCTCCCTGTGGTTACCACCACAGGGCCTGAACCTCCCAGGAAAGGTCCTCTTGGCTCCTTTGATGAACAGGTGAATCTCCTTGATCTTCAAGTCTTGTAACCTACTAGAATACCTTTGATCCTCAAAGCTGCTTTCAAACCCACCAGCTGGGGGCTAACGGGCAGACACCAGAAGCCTTGATATCTTTCCAGGAGTGCTTCAAGGTTGGGCTTCTGAGGGAAAGGGGCCCATTCCCACACTGCTGGAGCTTGTGCCCACCTGCACCTGAGAAGACAGGGGCAGACAGAAGTGGCTGCCAGCATATATGATGGGGTCAGCACTGTGCCCCTTTTGTGGCTCCAGGCCCACTGAGGAATTCCCTTGGTGATCACAGCCTGCAAAGCATTAGTGAGAGAGATGTGGCTGGTAGGAGTGGGCCTTCCTTCCTCCTCCTCTCCTCTCTCTGATGTTCATGGAAGGTTCTAGGACAGGTGATATGCACACAGTGTGGTTTGAATATGAACCATCTCCCGTAGGCTAATGTGTTTGAACACTTGGTTTCTGGTTGATGGTGCCATTGGGAAGGTTCTAGAACATCTAGGAGGTGGTGTCTTGTTGGAGGAAGCAGTTCTCAGAGGGTGGGCTTTGAGGTTTCATAGCCGGACCCTGCTTCCTTCCACTGTTTGCATTCTGACTGCAAATGTGATGTGAGGGGCAGTCTCCTGCTTCCACACCCTCCTCCCATGATGGATTGTAGCTCCTTAAACCGTGAGCCAACATGAGCCCTCCTTCCCTTTAGTTGCTACTTCTCAGGCGTTTTGTGATAGGGAGAAAAGTAAATTGCACACACATCAAAGCAAAGCGATATAAGATCCTCCACTCGGGGAAGAGAGTGTTCCTGGCTGAAAATGGGCTTGTTTCAAAGATGGTACCCAGGATGCAAATGGAGGACGCTAGGCAGATGATGAGAAGGTCCAGAGGCAGACGAGGGTGAAGGCTGGAGGAAGGAGGAACTCCCGGAGCCCATTGGAGGGAAAATCTGGGTTGATGAACTGAAGGGAAAGATGAAAGCCAGCTGGGTCTTGTGGGACTGGCTCTGGCGGGGTCCAGTTTCTGATAAAGACCTCGTCCCTTCAACCTTTCCGAAAGCTACTTCAAAACAAAGGCATGCCAGAGTTTGAATCGGAAGTGTCCCCCACAGGCTTATGATTTGAATTCTCTGCCCTCAGCTGTCGAGGCAGCTGCTTTGGAGGTTGTGGTGCATTTAGGGGATGGGCCTGGCTGGCAGAGGTGAGTCACTAGCTGCAGCTTTTGAAGGTGATGCTGGCCTCTGCTCCCTGTTAGGCCTCTCTGCTTCTGGATCCATCGTGACGAGCAGCTGACTCATGTTCCCAGTGCTGTGGGTGGGGCTTTCCTGTTGACATTCCTGCCCTACCATGCTGCACTGAAATCTCTAAAACTTCCCACCAAAATGGACACTTTCTCCATTAGGTTGTTTCTGGTCAGGTGTTTTGTCAGAGCCGTGAGAAAAGTAACTGATGTGGGGAGTATGGAATCTGTGAGTATGTCTGTGCATCTATGTGTGTGTGTGTGCACGTGCACAGGAGTCTACATGCTTGTGTGTGTTCATGTCTTCATGCTTGTTTATGCATGTGTGTGTGTGCATGTTGCATGCTTGTTTGTGTGTGTGTTTGTATGTGTGTGCATGTCTGCATGCTTGTGTATGTGTTTGTGTATTCAAGCTGGTTTTTGTGTATTTGTGTGTGAATGTGTGTGCATGTTTGCATGCTTGTTTGTGTATGTATATGTGTGTACATGTCTGTATGCTTGAGGGGGTGCAGAGCCTTCACTAGTTCCTCAGGTACAGTTCATTTTTACTAAGTTTTGAGACAGAAACTTTCATTGGCCTGGAACTCTGATTCAGCTAGCCTGGTAGAGATCTCCTGTCTCCTCCACCTCTCCAGGGGTGTACCATCTTTCCTGGTTTTTTTTTTTTAATGTGGGTTTTGGGACTGAACTCAGGTTTTCTTGCTGTCTTAAAAAGAAAGAAAGGAAAAAAGAAAAGAAAACCCATCCAATCTGGCAGAGACATCCCGGGTGTAGGGTCGGTGAGAGTCAAGGGTGGGTCTTGGGAACTCCCTTCCGTTTCCTTGAGGACTCCTGAGGCCCCAGGCAGGGTAGGGGCTGTCTTAGCAGAAGTGGCACCAGTCTTCAGGGGCTGTGGTGGCTCCTGTCAGCCCCCATCTCAAGTGGCTGTCTGCCTTCTGTTCCCTAGAGCACCCACACAGGCTGAAAGCTGGCTGTCCACTGGCATTCCCCATGTCCAGTCACATGAATAGTCTACCTGGGAGCCCCCCCCCCCCGCCCCTGGAGGCAGTGGGAGAGGGCTGGGTGATAGATAACTTCAGCTGGATCAGTGGTTCCCGAAGTGGGACACCCTGGGCTAGAAGCATCGCCTCTCCTGTGAGGCGATCGTCTTTAATAAACCTTCCTCTGTGCTCTCTTCTGAGAGAGCTGCATTTGAGCATCAGCAGGATTTGAGTTAGGAGCAGGTGGGACATCTGCTGCCCAGTGAGCTGACTGGATAGAGGAGACCCCAGCCCCCAGCCAGTGGGCTGCTAGCTCAGCCTCTCTCTCCCCAGGCAGTGTCTCCTCTGTCTGGGCTTCTGGTGGCTTCATCAGACACAGTTTTCAAAACCCATTTCCCTCCTCCTGCAGCCCCCAGCCGCACTTCTCCAACTTCTCACCAGACCACACTTATGAGACTCAGAGAATGTGGGTGGGGCACACTCCAAGAGGCAGACCGCACAAGCCTTTCCTCTCTTTTCTTTTTAAATTTTGTTCATTTTCAAAATGTGGGCATGTGCCCCACAGTCTAGCTCAGAGGTTTTCAACCTGTGGGTCGCTCAAGAACATTGGAAAACATGGGTATTTACATTATGATTCATAACAGTAGCAAAATTACAGTTATGAAATAGCAATGAAAGTGATTTTATGGTTGGGGGTCAGCACATCATGAGGAGCTGTATTAAAGGGTCTCAGCATGAGGCTAGCAGGTCACACAGGGCTCTTTGCTCTTGTGAAAAAACCCTTGCTGTGCCTTGAGGCACGTCTGCTGCCTGTTGTTCTGGTTGGTATTAGTTGCCTCCTGTTGCTATAACAGAATGCCTAACAAAAACAACTTAAGGGACTTAAGGTTTATTTTGGCTCAAGGTTTAAGGTTATAGGAAGGCAAGAGTATGAGCAGTTGGTCATATTGCATCTGCAGTCAGGAAGCAGAAGGATGAATGATGACATTCCATTAGTTAGCTTTCTCCATTTCCCCCTTTTTACTCAATCCAGGACTCCAGCCTATTGGATGTTGCTGCCCATATTCAGGGTGGGTCTTCTTTCCCCGGTTAAATCTCTCTGGGAATATTCTCACAGACACACTCAGAGGTGTGTCTCCCAGGTGACTTCAAGTGCAGTCAGGCTGACAAGGAAGAGTAGCCGTCTCAGGTGTCATAGGCCAGTGGCTCCTCTTGGCCAAGCTGACAGGACTTCCCTGAGGGCCACAGAGCCTCCTTTTCTGCCTCAGGGTAATACCAGAGATCAGTGTTGCACCATGCCACTGATCAAGGTCCCTTCCAAATACTCTTTTTCTTAATTCAATTCTCACAGCTGTCTTGTCTTGCCTCCCAGTTCAATGATGGGCACAGATTCAGAGTGCAGGTGGAAATGCTCATCTGCTGTGCCAACCTGTGATGGTGACCAGCTAGTGGACCAGTGTCCAACCCAGCAGTTAGTCTCTTAGTCAGGGTCTTCAGTTGACTTGGCCAGGGATCCCCAAGTTAGTCATGGAAGGAGCCGTGGTAGCCCTCAACAGTGGGTCAGATGCCCTGACCCCCAAACACATCTGAAATTTCAGGGTGGGTCCAGCAACTCTACCAGATCAAACACTTCTGGTATT
Source organism: Peromyscus nudipes (assembly GCA_902168325.1). Classification (NCBI taxonomy): domain Eukaryota; kingdom Metazoa; phylum Chordata; class Mammalia; order Rodentia; family Cricetidae; genus Peromyscus; species Peromyscus nudipes. The sequence continues at coordinate 20,956 of CABHPH010137736.1, forward strand.
CTAGATGTCATTCAAATTTGAGAATCATTGCCTTATAAATAATCCCAATCCTGGTGCCAACATACAGACCCCTGAGGAGGGAAGTGATCCCAGGGAAGCTCTGTAGAGGACTACAGATAAGCCTTTCAATGTATTCATCTAGGGACGTTTCATTGGAGGACCTTCCTCAACCAAAGGCTGGTAGCCAGGGCTGCTTTCATGCCTGGGTGTGTCACACTCAGAGTCACATCTCCAAGGGTTTTCATGGAATCTAGACTAAGACCCAGTCACAGAGAAGCAGCAGATGTGAAGTCCAGGCTGTGCTCCTGGCCTTTAATTCAGTTATAAAATGAATCACGCCCTCAGACAGACTTTCAAACCTTAAAACTGGGTGAAGTCAAAATGATAGCACCAACTGAATGCACCAGAGGAGTCTTGGTGGCCCGGGTGGCAGCCAAGAGTGTGGTCACCATGGGGTGGTTGTGCTCTGCCACTCTCCTGAGGGGCGAGGGCTCCTGTCCTGCGTGGCGGTGAACCTGGAGAGCTCACTCACACCATTGGCCAAGAGTACGGTTTGGCACAGACACTGACAGGTCACTGACCTGTCACCTATGCAGTTTCGCTGTGACTCACACCCTCGGGTTCTAGCCTGTGTGTTCACCAATGCAAACGCCGGGAGAGAGCCCAGGGCTGCCCACTCCTTTCTGATGAGTGCATGTGGCCTGATGCCCCAGCCACTGCAGTCACTGTCGTTGGGCCTTCTGATGTGGACTGAAGACCAGCAGCTCTTCATAATTGTCTGGTGTCAGATGGGGACAGCTGAGGCATCCAGCCCTGCAGACTAAGCAGTTGTCACATTCTCAGCCTTTCCAGCATGGACTACCCACTCCCTAACCTGGAAACCAATAAATCTCTCTATAACGAATGTTCATTCTACTCCTTCTGTTCCTTTAGGGAACACAGACACAGGCCTGTGCCCTTTGACTCAATGTTTTTAACTTAAAAAATTGTGCTGAAAATATAAATAATACAAAATTGACCATTTTCACTGTTGATGAGGGTAAGATGGATGGAGTTAAGTGTGTCTGCATTGCAGAGCAGCCATCCTCACAGTCAGCCTCCAGAACCTTTGAACCCTCCTGAACTGAAGCCCCATTAAACCCATGACATCCATTTTCATTTCCTGCAGCCCCTGGCACCTCCATCCTATGTTGTCTCTCTTGATGTGACTAGCCTAGGGACCTCTGGTGGGTGGGATTACACAGCATCTGGTCTTCTGCGACTGCCTTAATTCACTCAGCATGGATACTCTGCTGATGTTAGAATTCCTTTCCTCTGAAAGGCTGGACAGTATCCCATTGTAGGCTTTAACTGTTCCTTCGTTGATGGACATATAAGTTGTTTTCCTATCTTGATGGCTTTAAATCAATCTGCTGTGAGTTTGGGTGTGGAGATACCTCCCAGAGTCTCTATAGCCAATGGTTTTGAGTGTGCATCTAAGAGTGGCATTTAGAACTCATAGGTAACACAATAGGGTTTTCATCATTTTTAAGATTGTCACAGGAAAACAAAGACCAGCAAGGAATGTACCTGCTGGTCTTCATAAGCATCTTTGCAGACCAAGGGACCTATGGACCTGTGGTCCTTTGCATCCTGATTGGGTTTCCATGGAGCAGACCAGGGTTGGTGACTTAGACACAAGGAAGATATTTGAGCTATAACTCTAGATGGGGACATGAAGGGCAGAGGGTTGAGCCCTTGGGGAAAGCTATACGGGTCCTCTCCTGCTACTCAAAACTCAGCTAAACCTTTGGGCTCAGTACTGGCTCCGTCCCACTCCAGGACACTTGGAAAGACTATAGATGATAGGCAGGTTCACTGTCTTTGGAGAATCCCCAAACAAAGATTATCCCGACAGTCTGCTGTTTACTATCACCACGCACCAGTGACTCTGAACGCTGCTCAGACAAAACCCCCTCTACAAACACACGCACCCCTAGCAGGGTCTGGGAGGACTGCTGCGGGAGTGTATAACATACACAGAAGATTTGAACGGTTATGCTTTAACCAATATCATATAGTCAGCCCCAGTCATGGGTAGTAAAGAATCCTATCTAGAAACATATGATAAAGCTTAATTTATATATTAGGCATAGGAAAAGATGGACAGTGGTAATGAAATAGAAAGATTGCAACAACACTTAATAAAAGTCATGCAGATGTGATTTTCCTCTGGAGAAAGACTTATGTATCACCACCACCCCCCCCACCATCATCACTTTCACCATGATCACCACCATCACCATGATCATTCCCATTGTCACCTGATCACAGTCATCACCATCACCACCATAACCACTGTGATCACTCACACCACCATCACCATCGCCACTGCCACCACCATCACTATCATCAACAACCATTATCATCATTGAGACAAGGTCTCATGTAGCCCAGGCTAGCTTCAAGATTGCGGTGTAGTTGAAGATGGTGTTGAACTCCTGATCCTCGCCCCTACCTTCCAGTGCTGGGATTATAGGTGATGTACCACTACGCCTGTTTCAATGTCATGCTGAAGATGGACCCAGGGCTTCATGCACCTTTCCCACTGAGCCATATCCCCAGCTCACAAGTAGTGTGTTTGAACTGAAGTTGATTGCAGGGAGCTGAGTCATGGAGAGGGGACCGTGAGTGAGCGGAACTGCTGTATTCAGTGAGGACATTGATTTGGAGAGCTCTCAGCTGCGTGGCAGGGTAGACACAAACTCTTGTTCACAGAAGAGATCACAATGGCCTGAGACTTAGTTTGCTCCAGTGTGGCCTATGATCCAGCCTTGGGATCACATATGTTCCTTTGTTTGGACAGTGGTTTTGAAATAACAACCAGGAGTTAGGAAGATCGAGGCTGAGCAGAGACACTACAGTTCTGACTTCAGGGACACCGACAGTGACCCAGCCTGCCGACCCAGGCTGAACATTTTTATGCAGCCAAGTTCCAGTTTTAGTCAGACTATGAAATGTGTTTGTTTCACATCCCGATTCCTTCTGGCATTTTCTCATCAAGGACAGAGTTGTGACATGTTTGGCTCTGGTACCTGACGCAGGTCCTCCCCGTGAGATAGGCTGTGTTCTACCAGACCCCAGCAGTTGTGATGTCTGTCTGTGTGAAGGTTGAGTCCAGGGCTGTGACTGAGCAAGCAAGGTGACTGCCATAACTGCCAGGCCTAGTTGCCTTGACAGGTGTCTGTGGTGGGACCTGGGGTCTGAGTGGGAGAGGGAGCAAGGGAGCTGGTAAGATCCTCCTGGCCCCTCGTGTGTGTGTGTGTGTGTGTGTGTGTGTACACAAGTGTGGACATACATGAGGAGACCAGAGGACACAATCATTCCTCAGGCACTGCCATCTTGGTTTTTTGGGGAATCCACTTCAGGTCCTCATGCTTGTAAGGCAAATATTTTGTTGACTTAGCAGTCTTCCCAGTGAGGGATGGATGGTTTTCAGGTGTACCATGGTGGTTGGGATACAGCTTGAGTGTGTCTCTAGCATCTCCTGTGCTGAAGTTTAACCCCAATGGTAAGGAGCTTAGAGGATAGGTCTGACCATAATGTTTATAGAGGATGTGATTTGGGTTATGGAAAACCACTAAGGTGGAAGCCTATGACCGAATCCTGGTGGCTTTGTAAGGGAAGGAGGAAAAGCCAGAGGATGATGTGTGTCTTGCTGGGTTGATGCTCTGTGTCACCTCGGGATGCTGTCAAAACTATCATCAGATATGGACCCTTCACCCCAATCCCCCCTTTACAAATAAAGCAGCCTGGTTAAGATATTTTATTGTGGTAATTAAAAAAACCCAGAGTAACACATATCCCCAGAAATGTATCACTTGGAAGCAGTATTCTCCTGGGATCTAGCCTTCTGTTCCTAGGAGAATAAACTTATTTCTGCAACAAGCATTTGTTTATTGAACTTTAGCCACGAGCAACTCATTGTCTTAGTCACAGCACCTGAAACCAAGGTAATGTCTATGTTGAGACAGTTGTCATGGAAACAGAAGCAAGGCTTCTCTCCCTGGTGTCGACTGAAATCATCTTCAAGAGGGGGTGGGTGCTAAGAGGTGGCCACTCCTGACCGCTCTTCACTCTCAAGGATGAGAAACATCAAGCGCTTCTGGCCACAGACACTGCTTAAGGGGCTTCAGCAGCTGGTCACGTTCCATCCTGTCTGTCTGGGGCTGCTCTGGGAGTGCGAGTCTCATTCCGCTTGCTCCCCAGGACTCCCTCTCTAGCTTCTGGGGTCCCAGCTGCATTATGGGACCCTACAAATTTCCCTGGTGAGGGGCATCATCAGATACAGGCTGTCATGTTCCTACACTGTCAGGATCCCCTGTCTCCTTCCACTTGGAGCCTTCAGGGCCCCAGCCTTCTGGGTTTGCGCTGTACTACTCTGTCCTATGGGGTGGGGCACACATGACAAAGGACCCTTCTGGAGTCCTGCTGGAGTTCTGGGTGGCTGGTTGCAGTGAATGTTCCAGTCAGTGACAGGAGTCTCATGACCAGGGTGTTTCTCACCTTAATACCAATTTATATTTTCAACATTTGTGTGTGTGTGTGTGTGTGTGTGTGTGTGTGTGTGTGTGTGTGTACACGTGTGTACCCAAGTGTGCCATGGTGAATGTGGAAGAAGAGGACAACTTTCAGGAGCTAGCCATTTTTTCCTTTCACCAAGTCTCTCTGAAGACTTGAACTCAGGTCATCAGAGTTGGCAGCAAACACCTTTGCAGATGGATGTGATCTCAATGGACAACACCCAGGGAGTTTGGGGGCACTTTCCCAGCTGGGCGTGGGTCACACCACAGGGTTTGGAGATGGCACCTCAGCTCCATATAGAGGAAGTCAAGACAGTGACAGGCACACTGAGAACCTCCAGGGAGTCTAGGGCAGGCCTTTCCCCTTACCCCTGTGGGCTCTTGCTTGGGTTATTGGTGATGACAGACTGTGTTTTCCACAAAATGGCCCCACACTGGGCAAAGGCTGGTTGGGGCAGCTGTCTCCCTCTCCACCAGTCCTGATGTTATAGTCTGCTGGCCACCACACCTTTCTGCTCTTTCAAATCTTCTAGGATATTTTGTGCTTCTTGGAGTAAAGATTTTACATAAACAGGCAGACTGCTTTTATTATGAACATTGTGAACTGGGAAAGGCTATGGACAAGGGGACACCCTGCTGGTGCCCTGGCCCTGACTCCATTTACATAATGAAACGCTTTGGAAAGCAACAGAGATGTTGTTCTTTGCTCCCCACACCCCCCAGCTGGCTTTTTTATTCTGCTATTTAATTATTATTTTTCAAGGCAATGGCTTTGCTGTGTCTTGCAGACTTGAGGTTGGAGGAGGCCAAGTTCCCCAGGGGGAGCTGCAGTTCCTTGGGATTAGGGATGGGTCTGAGCCCTGGTAACAATAGTAACTAGTGTAGCAAGGCCCTCGCCTTTGATGTGAGGAGATTAAACAGCATGTCAAGCTGGTGCGGCAAGCTTGAGTGAAACAAGATAATATAGAAGCCTGATACCTTCAGGCGCCAAAGCCCTATAAAGATAAAAATCAGATTATAAATGACAGTTTCCAGGTTAAAAAAAGAAAAAGAAGTCTTAAGATGTGTTTGCGCGGCCGCCGCTAGCCAGCAGACACTCTTCTGGCGGACATGTGTGCCCCACGTGCTGCTGGGAGAAGGAGGGGTACAGCAGTGGGAAGCCAGTAGCAGCCTGGGGCTCCTCCGGTCCTCCGGGGGTCCTCCCGTAGCTCTGCAGGGCCTTTCCTTGGCTGTGGGCAGGAACCCAGATGCTGAAGTCCCAGCTGGCATCAACCGTTTCCTGGACACTGCAGAGGGGGCTCTTGTAGTGGGAAGGGGCCACAGAACCCTCAACTGTCCACCTTGTGCTTGAGTGGGAGGCTGGAAAAGATGCTACTGTTCTCCAGATTGAGATTTGAGGGGGACTGAGGCTGGGGTGGGGGTGGGGCTTCCAACCTAGATGCATGCTGGGACTCCATTGAATATTAGATCCCAAGTAGGGAATTGTCACTGGGGTTGTTACCACCAAGATTCTAGACTGGGCTGTGAATCTGGATAAGGCGCTCTCTCTCTCTCTCTCTCTCTCTCTCTCTCTCTCTCTCTCTCTCTCTCTCTCTCTCTCTCTCTCTCTCTCACTCACACACACACACACACACATACACACACGTAACAGAGAACCCCAGAGCCTGACTCTTGACAACTGGAGGTGGCCATTAACTTCCTAGTGTTAAGAAGCCCTCAGGTTGCTTTCTGAGGATGGGACATAGTACAGGCCTTAGAGATTAAATGGATGAGATCAGAGCTCAAACAAGGTACTTATTTATTTACTTATTAAAGACTGGCCTTCAACTTACTGTGCCATCTCAGGCTATTCTTAAACTCACTGTGTAGCCCATGCTGGTCTCCAGATGGCAGCAATCCTCCTGCCTCAGTGCTGGGATGACATGCATGCTCTACCATGATCAGCTTAAAGAAGAGACAGTGTGTCTGGGATTAGTTGGAAAGCAGGAGGAGCTGAGGACTTGGTGTCATGGACAGGAGAGGGGTTAGGAGATAGCAGGTGTGTGGGAGGTGCCCCCCAAAGCCTCCAGGACACACTGATATGGATAGCAGAGGCTCAACTTAAGGGGCTTAAGCAGAATCAGAGCTTAGATGGAATCCTTTGGGCCAATGGCTGAGTCTTCATACCTGGGCCAATTCTGTGTCATTTGGAGTTTAATCAAATAGCAAATCCACCCTCATTTAGGTCCTTCCCACCCTCACTGTGTGGTAAGGGGGCCTGGCCAAGGGGTCTGTTGTACTTTGAAATGTTCCCTGTAGGCTCCTGTGTTTGAACACCTGATCCTCAGTGGGTGGAGCTGTTTGGGGTGGTTGTGGAACTTTTTAGAAACAGAGGCATGGTAGAAGAAGTGCGTCACTGGGGACAGACCTTTAGGTTAAATTGAAAAAACAATTGTGTGTGCATGCACGCATATGCATGTGTGTACATGCCATAGCATGAGTGGGAAGGTCTGAGGAGAATTTATGAGTTGGTTCTCTTTTTCCACTCTGTCAGTCCTGAGGATTGAACTCAGGCCGTCAGGCTTGGTAGCAAGCACCTTTACTCACTGAGCCATTCTGAGGGCTCTGCCTTTAGATCTTACAGCCCAGTGTCATTTCTTGCCTGAGCTGCTTCCTGAGTGACCAGCTGGCCTTCCTCACCTGCTGCCATGTCCGTCCTGCCTTAAGGGACCAACCCCGTGAACGCTAAGCTCTGGAATAGAGCCTTCCTTCCTTCAGTTACTTTCATGTATTTGGTCACAGCCAAGAGAAGTAAGAGTCCAGCATCCCTGGGGAGAGGTGGAGGCCCCTTGACTTTATATGAGTTAATGCGGACAGTCACTATTAGGTGAAACTGACGAAGGATGTACTCAAGCACAGCGCAGCTACTGTCACCGGGCATCTCACTGTTGTGGGGCTGATGTGTGAGCACTCTGAGAAGCAGGTGGAGTTGTGACTGCTGTAGTCTGTGCTTCCTGGACACCAGCCAAGCTGCGTAGAGGCTAAGAAGTGCTCTGTGCAGTATGGAACTGTTCAAGTTGCACCTGCAACACAAGTCCATGCGGAGGGTCCTTCAGAGGCAGATACTCAGGAGGCCTGGTTGGGCAGAGAAGCATCTCCAGCACCTAGGCCC
>CABHPH010137737.1:0-44787 GCA_902168325.1 Peromyscus nudipes
AGACAGTCTTTTTCTCTTTATTCAAGCCAGTGTTGAATTCCCCTTCCAAAACAGAGTTGAATCCCATGCAGTCTCTTATCCTACAAGCAACAGTTCTTTTCGGGTAAGGAAATGCACTATTGGGCTCCCTTTGAAATACACAGTGCAAATGACACTCGCCTCTGTTCCCAACAAGTACAATGAATTGAATGGAAGAAAAGCTACTGTTTTGCTTCTTTTCCTAAGCAGAGTTGAACTAGGTATGGCCTGTGTGGGTAGGATGCACAGTTTTTTTGTTTTGAGCCAGCTCACTCTTCTAGCTTTATAGGGACTCAATAGAGTTAAAGTGTGTGCTTTTATCAAAAGCAGAGTGTTTTTCTCTCTAGGCAACCTAGTGTTGAATTCCCCTTCCTAACGGAATTATTTCACATGCAGTCTCTTATCCTACGAGCAACAGCTCTTTTCGGCTAAGAAAAGTCACTATTGGGCTCCAATTGACATAAACGGTACAAATGGCACTGGCGTCTGTTTCCTGCAAGTACAGTGTATTGGATCGAAGAGAAGCTACTGTTGTGGTCACTTTCCTAAGCAGAGTTGAACTAGATATGGCCCGTTTGATTAGGAAGCACTGTTTTTTTGTTCTGAGTCAACTTACTGTTCTGGCTGTATAGGAAATTCCATAGAGTAGAAGAGAGCGCTATATTCAAAAGCAGAGTGTTTTTCTCTTTAGACAAGCCAGTGTTGAAATCCCCTTCTTAAACGGAGTTGAATCACATGCAGTCTCTTATCCTACGAGCAACAGTTCTTTTCGGTTAAGAAAAGTCACTATTGTGCTCCTATTGACATACACGGAGCAAATGCCACTGGCATCTGTTCCCAGCAGGTACAGTGCATTGGATGTTAGAGAAGCTACTGCTTTTCTCAGTTTCCTAAGAAGATTTGTACAAGATATGGCCTGTGTGGTTAGGAAGCACATTTTTTTGTTCTGAGCCAACTCACTGTTCTGGCTGTATAGAAAACTCCATAGAGTAGAGAGTAAGCTTTTGTCAAAAGCAGAGAGTCCTTTTCTCTTTATACAAGCCAGTGTTGAATTCCCCGTCCAAAACAGAGTTGAATCCCATGCAGTCTCTTATCCTACAAGCAACAGTTCTTTTCAGGTAAGGAAAGTCACTATTGGGTTTCCCTTGAGTTGCAGAGTGCAAACAGCACTCGTGTCTGTTCCCAGCAAGTACAGTGAATTGGATGGAAGAGAAGTTGCTGTTTTGCTCAGTTTCCTAAGCAGAGTCGAACTAGATATGTCCCGTGTAGGTAGGAAACACAGTATTTTTTTCTGAGCCAGTTCACTCTATTGGCTGTGTAGGAAACACCATAGAGCAGAAGAGTGGTCTTCTCTCAAAAGCAGACTGTTTTTCTCTTTAGGAAAGCCAGTGTTGAATTCCCCTTAATAAACGGCGTTGAATCACATGCAGTCTCTTATACTACGAGCAACAGTTCTTTTCGGGTAAGGAAAGTCACTATTCGGCTGCCATTGAGAAACACAGTGCAAATGGCCCTTGTGTCTTTTCCCAGCAAGTAGAGTGCAATGGATTGAAGTCTCTCATTCTACCAGCCTCATATTTTTTCGGGAAAAAAAAATTCACTGTTGCGCACCCAATGAGATACACAGTTCAAATGACACTAGCGTATGATCCCAGCTAGTACAATGCATTGCATGGAAGAGAAGCTACTGTTTTGCACAGTTTCCTAAGCAGACTTGAACTAGATATGGCCCGTGTGGTTTGGAAGGACAGTTATTTTGTTCTGAGCCAGCTCAATCCTCTGGCTGTATAGGCAACTCGTTGGAGTAGAAGAGTGTGCTTTTCTCAAAAGCAGAGTGTTGTTCTCTTTAGGCAACCCAGTATTGTATTGCCTTCCTAAATGGAGTTGAATCACATGCAGTCTCTTATCCTATGTGCAGCAGTTCTTTTCAGGTAAGGAATGTCACTACTCGGCTCCCATTGCGATGCACAGTACAAATGGCATTTGCATCTGTTCCCAGCAAGTACAGAGCATTGGATGTTAGAGAAGATACTCTTATGCTCAATTTCCTAAGCAGAATTGAAATATATATGGCCTGTGTGGTTAGGAAGAACAGTTTTTTTTGTTCTGAGCCAGCTCACTCTTCTGGATGTATAGGAAACTCTAGAGAGTAGAAGAGTGCTCTTTTCTCAAAAGCAGAGTGATTTTCTCTTTAGGCAATGGAGTGTTGAATTCCCTTTCCTAATCCGAGTTGAATCACATGCAGTCTCTTATCCTACGAGCAAAAGCTCTCTTTGAATCAGGATTGTTACTACTGGGCTCCTATTTAGATACACAGTGCAAATGGCACACGTGTCTTATCCCAGGAAGTACAGTGCACTGGATGGAAGAGAAGCTAATGTATTGCTCGTTTCCTAAGCAGAGTTGTACTAGATATGGCCAGTGTGGTTTGGAAGCACAGATTTTTTGTTCTGAGACAGCTCACTCTTTGACTGTATAGGAAAGTCCATACAGCAGAAGAGAGGTCTTTCCTCCAAAGCAGAGCATTTTTCTCTTTAGGCCACCCAGTGTTGAATTCCCCTTCCTACGTGGAGTTGAATCACATGCAGTCTCTTATCCTACAAGCAACAGTACTTTTCAGGTTAGGAAAATCACTATTGGAATCCCATTGAGATATATAGTGCAAACAGCACTCGTGTCTTTTCCCAGAAAGTACAGTGCACAGCATGGAAGAGAAGCTACTGTTTTGCTCAGTTTCCCTAGCAAAGTTGAACTAGATATGGCGCGTGTGGTTAGGAAGCACAGGTTTTTTGTTCTGAGCCAGCTCACTCTTCTGGCTGTACAGGAACTCCAGAGAGTAGAAGAGTGTGCTTTTCTCCAAAGCAGAGTATTTTTCTCTTTAGGCAAGTCAGTGCTGAATTCCCCTTCCTATACGGAGTTGAATCCCATGCAATCTATTATCCTCCGAGCAACAGTTCTTTTCAGGTAAGGAAAGCCACTATAGTGCTCTCATTGAGATACATAGTGCAAAGGGCATTTGCATCTGTTCCCAGCAAGTACAGTGCATTTGATGGAAGAGGAGCTGCTGTTTTGCTAAGTTTCCTACGCAGAGTTGAACTAGATATGGGCCCTGTGTTTAGGAACCACAGTTTTTTTTGTTCTGAGCCAGCTCACTCTTCTGGCTGTATAGTACAGTCCATAGAGTAGAAGAGTTTGCTTATCTCAAAAGCTAAGTGATTTTCTCTTTAGGCAACCCAGTGTTGAATTAGCCTTCCTAAACGGAGTTGAATCACATGCAGTCTCTTATCCTATGAACAACAGAAATATATTTGTAAAGAAAGTTACTATTGGGCTCACATTGAGATACACAGTGCAAATGGCACTCGCGTCTGTTCCCAGCAAGTACAGTGCATTGGATGGAAGAGAAGCTACTGTTTTGCTCAGTTTCCTAAGCAGAGTTGTACTAGATATGGCCAGTGTGGGTAGAAGCACAGATTTGAAGTTCTGAGCAGGCTCACTTTTCTGGCAGTATAGGACTCCATAGAGTAGAAGGGTGCGATTTACTCAAAAGCAGAGTGTTTTTCTCTTTAGGGAACCCAGTGTTGAGTTACCCTTCCTAATCAGAGTTGCATCACATGCAGGTCCTTATCCTATGAGCAACAGTTCTTTCCGGGTAACGAAAGTCACTGTTTGTGCTCCCGTAGAGATACACAGTGCAAATGGCACTCGCGTCTGTTCCCAGCAAGTACAGTGTATTGGATGGAAGAGAAGCTACTGTTTTGCTCAGTTCCCTAATAAGAGTTGAAATAGATATGGCCCGTGTGGTTAGGAAGCACAGTTATTTTTTTCTGAGCCAGCTCATTTTTCTGGCTGTATAGGAAACTCCATAGAGTAGAAGAGCACACTTTACTCAAAAACCGAGTGTTTCTCTCTTTAGCCAACCCAGTGTTGAATTCCCCTTCCTAGACGGAGTTGAATCACATGCAGTCTCTTATCCTACAACCAACAGTTCTTTTCGGTCAGGAAAGCCTCTGTTAGACTCCTTTGAAATACACAGTGCATTTGGCACTCGAGCCTGTTCCCAGCAAGTACAGTGCATTGTATGGAAGAGAATCTACTGTTTTGATCAGTTTACTAAGCAGAGTTGGATTAGGTATGGCCCTTTCAGTTAGGAAGGACATTTGTTTTTAAAGTGATCCAATTCATTGTTTTGGCTCTATGGGAAACTCCATATAATAGAAGAGTGAGCTTTTCTGAAAAGCAGAGTTTTTTCTCTTTAGGCAACCCTGGGTTCAATTCAGGTTCCTAAAGGGAGTTGAATCACATGCAGTCTCTTATCCTACCAGCAAGAGTTGTTTTCGAGTAAGGAAAGGCACTATTGGCCTTCCATTGAGATACACGGTGCAAATACACTCGCGTCTGTTCCCAGCAATTACACTGCATTGGATGGAGGAGAAGATCCTGTTTTGCTCAGTTTCCTAAGCAGAGTTGAACTGGGTATGGTAGGTGTTTTTAGGAAACACAGTTTGTTTGTTCTGGGCCAGCTCACTCTCTGACTGTTTAGGAAACTCCATATAAGAGACTAGTAAGCTGTTCTCAAAAGCAGAGTGTTTGTCCCTTTAGGCAACCCAGTGTTGAATTCACCTTCCTAAAAGGGGTTCAATCAGATGCAGTCTCTTATCTAACTAGCAACAGTTCTTTTCAGGTAAGGAAACTCACTGTGAGGTTCCCATTGTGTTACAGAGTGCAAATGGCACTTGCCTGTGTTACCAGCATGTACAGTGCATTGGAATGAAGAAGATCTACTGTTTTGCTCAGTTTCCTGAGCAGAGTTGAACCAGGTATGGCCCGTGGGATTGGGATGAACAGTTCTTTTGTTTTGAGCCAGCTCACTGTTTCAATTATATAGGAAAATCCATATAGTAGGAGAGTGCGATTTTCTCAAAAGCACAGTGTTTTTCCCTTTAGGCAAGCCAGTGTTAAATTCACCTTCCTAAACAGAGTTGAATCACATGCAGTCTCTTAAGCTAGGAGCAACAGTTCCTTTCGGGTAAGGAAAGGCACTATTGGGCTCCCATTGAGATACACAGTGCAAAAGGCACTCCCATCTGGCCCAGCAAGTACAGTGAATTGGATGGAAGAGAAGCTACTGTTTACTCATTTCCTAAGCAGAGTGGAAAAAGATATGGCCTGTGTGGTTAGGAAGCACAGTTTTTTCATTCTGAGCCAGCTCACTCTTCTGGCTGTATAGGAAATTCCATATAGGAGAAGAGTGTGCTTTTCTCAAAAGCAGAGTGTTTTTCCCTTTAGGCAAGCCAGTGTTGAATCCATCTTCCTAAACGAAGTTGATGACATGCAGTCTCTTATTCCAGGAGCAACAGTTCTTTTTGGGTAGGGAAAGGCTCTATTGGGCTCCCTTTGAGATACACAGTGCAAATGGCAATCGCGTCTGTTCACATGAAAGTACAGTCAATTGGATGGAAGAGAAGCTACTGTTTTGCTCAGTTTACTAAGCAGAGTTGATCTAGGTATGGCCCGTGTGTATGGGATGCACAGTTTTTTTTGTTTTGAGCCAGCTCACTGTTCTGGCTGTATAGGTAACTCCATATAGTAGAAGAGTGCGTTTTTCTCAAAAACAGAGTGTTTTTCCATTTAGGCAAGCCAGTGTTGAATTCACCTTCCTAAATGGAGTGGAATCACATGCAGGCTCTTATCCCAGGAGCAACAGTTCTTTTTGGGTAAGGAAAGCCACTATTGGGCTCCCTTTTAATTACACAGTACAAATGATACTCTCGTCTGTTCCCAGCAAGTATATTGAAATGGATGGAAGAAAAGCTACTGTTTTGCTCAGTTTCCTCAGGAGAGTTGAACTAGGTATCCTCTGTGTGGTTAGGATGCACAATTTTTTTTTTTGAGCCAGCTCAGTGTTCAGGCTGTATAATTAACTCCATATAGGAGAAGAGTGCGCGTTTCTCAAAAGCAGAGTGTTTTTCTCTTTAGGCAAGCCAGTGTTAAATTCACCTTCCTAAACGGAGTTGAATCACAAACAGTCTCTTAAGCTATGAACAACAGTTCTTTTCGGGCAATGAAATGCACTATTGGGCTCCCTTTGAATTACACAGTGCAAATGGCACTCGCGTTTGTTCACAAGAAAGTACAGTGAATTGGATGGAAGAGAAGCTACTGTTTTGCTCAGTTTCCTAAGCAGAGTTGAACTAGGTGTGGCCCGTGTGTTTAGGATGCACAGTATTTTTGTTTTGAGCCAGCTCACTGTTCGGGCTGTATAGGAAACTCCATAAAGGAGAAGAGTGGGCTATTCTCAAAAGCAGAGTCTTTTTCGCTTTAGGCAAGCCAGTGTTGAATTCACCTTCCTAAACTGAGTTGAATCACAAGTAGTCTGTTAAGCTAGGAGCAACAGTTCTTTTCGGTTAAGGAAAGGCACTATTGGGCTCCTTTGAGAACACATTGCATATAGCACTTGCGTCTGTTCCCAGCAAGTACAGTGAATATGAAGAAGAGAAGCTACTGTTTTGCTCAGTTTCCTAAGCAGAGTTCAACTAGGTATGGCCCGTGTGGTTAGGATGCGCAGTTTTTTTTTTCAGCCAGCTAACTCTTCTGGCTGTATAGGAAACTCCATAAAGGAGAAGAGTGGGCTTTTCTCAAAAGCAGAGTGTTTTTCTCTTTAGGCAAGCCAGTGTAGAATTCACCTTCCTAATTCGATTTGAATCACATGCAGTCTCTTATCCCAGGAGAAACAGTTCTTTTCAAATAAGGAAAGGCACTATAAGGCTCCCATTCAGATAAACAGTGCATATGGCACTGGCCTCTGTTCCCAGCAAGTACAGTGAATTGGATGTAAGAGAAGCTACTGATTTGCTCAGTTTACTAAGCAGAGTTGAACTAGGTATGGCCCGTGTGGTTTGCATGCACAGTTTTTTTGTTTTGAATCACATCACTGTTGTGGCTGTATAATTTACTCCATATAGGAGAAGAGTGCACTTTTCTCCAAAGCAGAGTGTTTTTCTCTTTAGGCAAGCCAGTGTAGAATTCACCTTCCTAAATGGAGTTGAATCACATGCAGTCTCTTATCCCAGGTGCAACATTTCTTTTCTGGTATGGAAAGGCACTATTAGGCTCCCTATGAATTACACAGTGCAAATAGCACTCGCCTCTGTTCCCAGCAAGTACAGTGAATTGGATGGAAGAAAAGATACTGTTTTGCTCAGTTTCTTAAGCAGAGTTTAACTAGGTATGGCCCGTGTGTTCAGCATGCACAGTTTTTTTTTGTTTTGAGCCAGCTCACTGTTCTGGCTGCATAGGTAACTCCATATAAGATAAGAGTGCACTTTTTCAAAAGCAGAGTGTTTTTCTCGTTAGGCAAGCCAGTGTAGAATTCACCTTCCTAAACGTATTGGAATCACATGCAGACTGTTATCCTAAGTGCAACTGCTCTTTTCAGGTAAGGAAAGTCACTATTAGGTTCCCTTTTAGATACACAGAGCAAATGGCACTCGCTTCTGTTCCTAGCAAGTACAGTGCATTGGATGGAAGAGAAGCTACCATTTTGTTCAGTTTCCTAAGCAGAGTTCAACTAGATATGGCCCGTGTGGTCATGATGCACAGTTTTTTGTTTTGAGCCAGCTCACTATTCTGGCTGTATTGGAAACTTCATCAAATAGTCGAGTGCGCTTTTGTCAAAAGCAGAGTGTTTTTCTGTTTAGGCAAGCCAGTGTTGAATTCACCTTGTTAAACGGACATGAATCACATGCAGTCTCTTAAGCTAGGGGGACCAGTTCTTTTCAGGTAAGGAAAATCAGTATTAGGCTCCCATTCAGATACACAGTGCAAGTGGCACTCACTTCTGTTCCTATGAAGTACAGTGCATTGGATGTAAGAGAAACTACTGTTTTGCTCAGTTTCCTCAGCAGAATTGAAATGGGTATGGCCCGTGTGGGTAGGATGCACAGTTTTTTTTTTTGAGACAGCTCACTCTTCTGGCTGTATAGGAAACTCCTTAGGGTAGAAGAGTGCGCTGTTCTCAAAAGCAGAGTGTTTTTCTCTTCAGGCAACCCAGTGTTGAATTCACCTTCCTTACCGGAGTTTAATCACATTCTGGTAAGGAAAGGTACTATTGCGCTCCCATTGATATACACAGTGCAAATGGCTCTCGAGTCTGTTCCTACCAGTACAGTGCATTGGATGGAAGAGAAGCTACTGTTTACCTCAGTTTCCTAAGTAGAGTTGAACTAGGTATGGTCCGTCAGTTTAGGATGCACAGTTTTTTTTCGTTTTGAGCTAGCTCACTGTTCAGGCTGGATAGGAAACTCCTTAGACTAGAGTGCGCTTTTCTCAAAAGCAGATTGTTTTTCTCTTTAGGCAACCCAGTGTTGAATTCACCTTCCTAACCAGAATTTAATCACATGTTGTAGCATGAAACTTAAAGAGTCTTATTAATAAAACAAACCTGAGGCCAGTTATTTGGGGTGAAATTCTGAATGGTCAGAGAGACAGAATAAGCCACAGCTATCTCACCTCACTGGATCCTCAGCTGGCCTTGTTTTCATCAGACTGCATGCCCCGAGCCCTCATCCAGAATGGGTCTCAGCTGAACTGCTGCTAGAAGCCTGAATGCTTAACCAGCACAATGCTTATCCAGGCCAAACGCCTCTCCAGGGCAAAATACCTCTAGTTTCTCGTCCTCAAGCCTTATATACCTTTCTGCTTTCTACCACCACTCCCTTGGATTAAAGGTGTGGCTTTCTGGGATTAAAGGCGTAGGTCACCATGCTTGGGTGTATCCTTGACCACATTAATTTCTGCCTCTGGAATGCTAGATTTAAAGGCGTATGCTACCACTGCCTAACCTCTATGTTTAATATTGTGGCTGTCCTGTTCTCTGACCCCAGATAAGTTTATTAGCATACACAATATTTTGGGGAACACAATACCCCACAACATGTAGTCTCTTAAGCTAAGAGCAACCATTCTTTTCGGATAAGGAAAGGCAATATTGGGATCCCTTTGAGATAGAGTTCAAATGGCACTCGTGTCTGTTCACAGCAAGTACAGTGCATTGGATGGAAGAGAAGCTTCTGTTTTGCTCAGTTTCCTAAGCAGAGTTGAACTAGGTATGGCCCGTGTGGTTAGGATGCACAGTTTTTTTTGGTTTTGAGCCAGCTCACTGTTCTGGCTGTATAGGAAACTCCATAGAGTAGAAGAGTGCGCTTTTCTCAAAAGCAGAGTGTTTTTCTCTTTAGGCAACCCAATGTTGAATTCACCTTCCTAACCGGAGTTGAATCACATGCAGTCTCTTAAGCTAGGAGCAAAAGTTCTTTCTGGGTAAGAAATGTACTATTGGGCTCCCATTGAGATACATAGTGCAAATGGCACTCGCATCTATTCCCACAAGTACAGGGCATTGGATGGAAGAGAAGCTACTCTTTTGCTGAGTTTCCTAAGCAGAGTTGTACTAGGTATGGTCCGAATGGGTAGGATGCACATTTCATTTGTTTTGAGCAAGCTCAATGTTCTGGCTGTATAGGAGACTGCATAGAGTAGAAGAGTGCGCTTTTCTCAAAAGAAGAGTGTTTTTCTCTTTAGTCAACGCAGTGTTTAATGCACCTTTCTAACCGGAGTTGAATCACATGCAGCTTCTTATCCTACGAGTAACAGTTCTTTTCGGATAAAGAAAGGCACTATTGGGCTCCCATTGATATACACAAAGCAAAAGTCACTCGTGTCTGTTCATACAAATACATTGTATTGGATGGAAGATAAGCTACTGTTTTGCTCAGAAACCTAAGCAGAGTTGAACTTTGTATGGCCTGTGTGTTTAGGATGCACAGTTTTTTTTTGTTTTGAGCCAGCTCACTGTTCTGGCTATATAGGAAACTCCATAGAGTAGAAGAGTGCGCTTTCCTCAAAAGCAGAGTCTTGTTCTCTTTAGGAAACCCAGTGTTGAATTCACCCTCCTAAACGGAGTTGAATCACATGCAGTCTCTTATCCTACGAGCAACACCTCTTTTCTGGTAGGGAAAGGCACGATTGGGCTCCCATTGAGATACACTGTAGCATGAATCTTAGAAGGTCTTCTTAATAAAATCAAACCCGAGCCAGGTATTGGGGTGAAATGCTGGATGGTCAGAGAGACAGAATAAGCCACAGCTATCTCACCTCGCTGCATCCTCAGCTGGGCTTGTTTCCTCAGAATGGATGACCCGAGCCCTCATCCAGAATGGGTCTCAGCTGAACTGCTGCTAGAAGCCTGAAAGCTTAACCAGCCACATGCTTCTCCAGGCCAAAGGCCTGCTCAGGCCAAATGCCTCTAGTTTCTGGTCCTCACGCCTTATACACCTTTCTGCTTTCTACCACCACTACCTGGGATTAAAGGCTGACTTTCTGGGATTAAAAGCGTGGGTCACCATGCTTGGGTGTATCCTTGAACACATGAATTTCTGCCTCTGGAATGCTAGGATTAAAGGCATATCCTTCCACTGCCTAACCTCTATGCTTAATATTGTGGCTGTCCTGTTCTCTGACCCCAGATAAGTTTATTAGCATACACAATATTTTGGGGAACACAATACCACCACAATACACAGTACAAATGGCACTCACGTCTGTTCCCAGCAAGTACAGTTCATTGGATGGAAGAGAAGCTACTGTTTTGCTCAGTGTCCTAAGCAGAGTTGAACTAGGTATGGCCCGTGTGGTTAGGAGGCACAGTTTTTTTGTTTTGAGCCAGCACAGTGTTCTGGATGTATAGGAATCTGTGTAGAGTAGAAGAGTGCGTTTTTCTCAAAAGCAGAGTCTTTTTCTCTTTAGGAAACCCAGTGTTGAATTCACCCTCCTAAATGGAGTTGAATCACATGCAGTTCTTATACTACGAGCAACAGTTCTTTTCGGGTAAGTAAAGGCAGTATTGGGCTCCCATTGAGAAACACAGTGCAAATGGCACTCGCGTATGTTCCCACAAGTACAGTTAATTGGATGGGAGAGAAGTTACTGTTTTGCTCAGTTTCCTAATCAGAGTTGAACTAGGTATGGCCCGTGTTGTTAGCATACACAGTTTTTTTTGTTTTGAGGTAGCTCACTGTTCTGGCTGTATAGGAAACTCTATACAGTAGAAGAGTGCGATTTTCCCAAAAGCAGAGTGTTTTTCTCTTTAGGCTTCCCAGTGTGGAATTCACCTTCCAAAACGGAATTGAATCACATGCAGTTCTTATCCTACAAGCAACACTTCTTTTCGGGCAAGGAATTGCACTTTTGGGCTCCCGTTGAGATACACAGTGCAAATGGCACTGGTGTCTCTTCCCACAAGTACAGGGCACTGGATGGAAGAGAAGCTACTGTTTTGCTTAGTTTCCTAAGCAGAGTTGAACTAGGTATGGTCCGTGTGGTTAGGATGCACAGTTAATTTGTTTTGAGACAGCTGACTGTTCTGGCTGTCTAGGAAACTCCATAGAGTAGAAGAGTGCGTTTTTCTCAAAAATAGAGTGTTTTTCTCTTTAGGCAAGGCAGTGTTGAAGTCACCTTCCTAACCGGAATTGAATCACATGCAGTTTCTTATCCTAGGAGTAACAGATTTTTTCGGGTAAGGAAAGGCACTTTTGGTCTCCCATTGATATACACAGTGCAAATGGCACTCGTGTCTATTCACTCAAGTATATTGCACTGGATGGAAGAGAAGCTACAGTTTAGCTCATTTTCCTAAGCAGAGTTGAACTAGGTATGTCGCGTGAGGTTTGGATGCAGTTTTTTTGTTTTGAGCAAGCTCACTGTTCTGGCTGTATAAGAAACTCCATAGTGAAGAAGTGTGCGCTTTTCTCTAAAGCAGAATGTTTTTCTCTTTAGGCAACCCAGTATTGAATTCACCTTCCTAATGAGAATTTAATCACATGTAGTCTCTTAAGCTAAGAGCAACCATTCTTTTCGGATAAGGAAAGCACTATTGGGATCCATTTGAGATAGAGTTCAAATGGCACTCGCGACTTTTCCCAGCAAGTACAGTACATTGGATGGAAGAGAAGCTACTGTTTTTTTCAGTTTCCTAAGCAGAGTTGAACTAGTTATGGCGTTTGTGGTTAGGATGCACAGTTTTTTTTGGTTTTGAGCCAGCTCACTGTTCTGGCTGTATAGGAAACTCCATAGAGTACAAGAGTGCGCTTTTCTCATAAGCAGAGTGTTTTTCTCTTTAGGAAACCCAGTGTTGAATTCACCTTCCTAAACGGAGTTGAATCACATGCAGCCTCTTATCCTATGAGCAACAGCTCTTTTCGGGAAAGGAAAGGCACTTATAGGGCTCAAATTGATAAACACAGTGCAAATGGCCTGCTTGTCTGTTCCCAGGAAGTACAGTGCATTAGATGGAAGAGAAGCTACTGTTTTGATCAGTTTCCTAAGCAGAGTTGAACAGGTATCACCAGTGTGTTTAGGATGCAAAGTTTTTTTGTTTTGAACCAGCTCACTGTTCTGGATGTATAGGAAACTCTATAGAGATGAAGAGTGTGTTTTTCTCAAAAGCAGAGTGTTTTTCTCTTTAGGCATCCCATTGTTGAGTTCACCTTCCTAAACGGAGTTGAATCACATGTAGTTCTTATCTACGAGCAACACTTCTTTTCAGGTAAGGAAAGGCACTATTGGGCTCCATTGAGATTACAGTGCAAATGGCACTCGCATCTGTTCCCACAAGTACAGGGCATTGGATGGAACAGAAGCTAGTCTTTTGCTGAGTTTCCTAAGCAGAATTGAACTAGGCATGGTACGCGTGGTTAGGATGCACATTTCATTTGTTTTGCGCAAGCTTAATGTTCTGGCTGTATATTAAACTCCATAGAATAGAAGAGTGCGCTTTTCTCAAAAGAAAAGTGTTTTTCTCTTTAGTCAACTCAGTGTTTAATCCACCTTCCTAACCGGAGTTGAATCACATGCAGCTTCTTATCCTACAAGTAACAGATATTTTTGTTTAAAGAAAGGCACTATTGGGCTCCCATTGTTATACACAATGCAAACTGCACTCTTGTCTGTTCACACAATTGCATTGCATTGTTTGGAAGAGAAGCTACTGTTTTGCTCATTTTCCTAAGCAGAGTTGACCTAGGTATGGCGCGTGTGGTTAGGATGCACAGTTTTTTTGGTTTGAGCTAGCTCACTGTTCTGGCTGCATAGGAAACTCCATAGAATAGAAGAATGTGCTTTTCTCAAAAGCAGAGTGTTTTTCTCTTTAGGCAAGCCAATGTTGAATTCACCTTCTTAAACGGAGTTGAATCACAGGCAGTCTCTTAAGCGAGGAGCAACAGTTCTTTTTGGGTAAAGAAAGGCACTATTGGTTACCCTTTGAGAAACACAGTGCAAATGGCACTCACGACTGTTCCCAGCAAGTACAGTGCATTGGATGGAAGAGAAGCTACTGTTTTTCCAGTTTCCTAAGCAGAGTTGAACTAGGTATGTCCTGTGTGTTTATAAGGCACAGTTTTTTTTTGAGCCAGCTCACTGTTCTGGCTGTATAGGAAACTCCATAGAGTAGAAGAGTGTGCTTTTCTCAAAGGCAGAGTGTTTTTCTCTTTAGACAACCCACTATTGAATTCACCTTCCTAAATGGAGTTGAATCACATGCAGTCTCTTAAGCTAAGAGCCACAGTTCTTTTCGGGTACCAAAAGGCAGTATTGGGCTCCCATTGAGATACAGCATGCAAAAGGCACTCGCGTATTTTCCCAGGAAGTACAGAGCATTGGATGGAAGAGTAGCTACTGTTTTGCTCAGTTTCCTAAGCAGAGTTGAACTAGGTATGTCTCGTGTGGTTAGCATGTACAGTGTTTTTGTTTTGAGCAAGCTCACTGTTCTGGCTGTATAAGAAACTCCATAGCGAAGATGTGTGCGCTTTTCTCTAACACAGAGTGTTTTTCACTTTAGGCAACCCAGTGTTGAAATCACCTTTCTAACCAAAATTTAATCACATGTAGTCTCTTAAGCTAAGAGCAACCATTCTTTCGGATAAGGAAAGGCACTATTAGGATCCCTTTGAGATAGAGTTCAAATGGCACTCGCGACTTTTCCCAGCAAGTATAGTACATTGGTTTTAAGAGAAGCTACTGTTTTGCTCAGTTTCATAAGCAGAACAGAACGAGGTATGGCCTGTGTCGTTAGGATGCACAGTTTCTTTTTTTTGAGGCAGCTCACTGTTCTGGCTGTTTAGTAAACTCCGTAGAATAGAAGATTGCGCTATTCTCAAAAGCGGAGTTTTTTTCTCTTTAGGCAACCCAGTATTGAATTCACCTTCCTAAACGTAGTTGAATCACATGCAGTCTCTTATCCTAGGAGCAACAGTTGTTTTCACATTAGTAAAGTGACTATTATGCTCCCCAAGATATACATAGTGCAAACGGCACTAGCCTCTCTACCCGGCAAGTCCAGTGTATTGCATTTAAGAGAAGCTCGGGTTTTTTTCAGTTTCCTAAGCAGAGTTGAACTAGATATGGCACTTGTACTTAGGAATCACAGGCTTTTTCTTTAGAGACACCCCATTCTTCTGGCTGTATAGGAAACACCTCAGAGTAGAAGAGTGTGCTTTTCTCAAAAACAGAGTGTTTTTCTCCCTAAGCAACCCAGTGTTGAATTCCCCTTCCTCATCTGAGTAGAATAACATGCAGACTCCTATCTTAGGAGCAGCAATTATTTTCATGTAAGGAAAGTAACTATTGGTCTCACATTGATATACACAGTGCAAAATGCATTAATGTCTGTACCCAGTAAGTGCAGTGCACTGGATGGAAGAAAAGCTACTTTTTTGCTCAGTTTGCTAAGCAGAGTTGCACTAGATATGGCCCGTGTGTTAGGAAGCACAGTTTTTTTGTTCTGAGCCTGCTCACTGTTCTGGCTTTTTAAGAAACTCCATAGAGTAGAACAGTGCAGTTTTCTCAAAAGCAGAGTGTTTTTGTCTTTAGGCATCCCAGTTTTTAATTCCTCTTAGTAAACGAAGTTGAATCCAATGCCCTCTCTTATTCTAAGATCAACACTTCTTTTTGGGTAAGGAAATTCACTATTGGTCTCCCATTGAGATACACAGTGCAAATGGTACTCACGTCTGTTCCCAGCATGTAAGGTGCATTGGATGGAAGAGAAGGTCTGTTTTGCTCATTTTCCTAAGCAGAGTTGAACTAGATATGGTTCCTGTGGTTACGAGGCACAGTCGTTTTGTTTTGAGCCAGCTCACTGTTGTGGCTGTACAGGAAACTCCATAGAGTAGAAGAGTGCGCTTCTCTCAAAACCACAGTGTTTTTCTCTTTAGGCAACCCAATGTTGATTTCCCCTTATGAAACGGAGTTGAATCACATGCAGTCTCTTATCCTACATCAACAGTTTTTTCCTGTACGGAAAGTCACTATTGGGCTCCCATTGACATACACAGTGCAAATGGTCCTTCTGTCTGTTTTCTGCAAGTACAGTGCATTGGATATAACAGAAGTTCATGTTTTGCTCAGTTTCATAAGGAGAGTTGACCTAGATATGTCCCTTTTGGTTTGAAAGCACCGATGATTTGTTCTATTCAGCTCACTGTTTTGGCTGTATCAGAAACTCCATAGAGTAGAAGTGTGCACTTCTCTCAAAAGCAGAGTGTTTTTCTCTGCAGGCAACCCAATGTTGAATTTCCCTTCCTAAACGGAGTTGAATCACATGCAGTCTCTTATCCTACAAGCAACTATTTTTTTCGGGTAATGAAAGTCACTATTTTGATCCCATTGAGATACACAGTGCAAAGAGCACTCGCGTCTGTTCCCAGCAAGGACAGTGCATTGGATAGAAGAGAAGCCACTGCTTTGCTCTGTTTCCTATTTAGAGTTGAACTAGGTATGGCCCGTGTGGTTAGGAAACACAATTTTTTTGTTCGGGACCAGGACACTGCTCTGGCTGTACAGGAAACTCCTCACAGTAGAATAGTGTGCTTTTCTCAAAAGCAGAGTGTTTTTCTCTTTAGGCATCCCAGTATTGAGTTCCCCTTCCTAAATTGAGATGAATCCCATGCAGTCTATTCTACAATGAGCAAAATTCTTTTCAGGGAAGGAAACTCACTTTAGAGCTTCCATTGAGATACACAGTGCATATGGCACTAGTGTCAGTTCGCAGCAAGTACAGTGCAATGGATGGAAGAGTAGCTCCAGTTTTGCTCAATTATCTAATCAGAGTTGAACTAGATATGGCCCGTGGGCTTAAGAAGCACAGTTTTTTGTTCTGTGCCAGCTTACTGTTCTGGAGGTATCGGAAACGCCATAGAGTAGAAAATTGTGCTTTTCTCAAAAGCAGAGTATTTGTCTCTTTAGGCAACCCAGTGTTGAATTCCCCTTCCTAAACGGAATTGAATCACATGCATTCCCTTATCCTACAATCAACAGTTCTTTTCGGATAATGAAAGTCACTATTGGACTCTTGTTGAGATACACAGTGAAATGGCACTCGAGTGTCTTCCCAGCAAGTACAGTGTATATGTTGGAAGAGACTCTACTGTTTTGGTCAGTTTCTGAAGCAGAGTTGAACTAGGTATTTCCGGTGTCGTTAGCATGCACAGTGCATTGGATGGAAGAGAAGGTACTGTTTTGCTCAGTTTCCTAAGCAGCGTTGAACTAGGTATGGCCCGTGTGTTTTGCATGCACAGTTTTTTTGTTTTGAGACAGCTCACTGTTCTGGCTGTATAGGAAACTCCATATAGGAGAAGAGGGCACTTTTCTCAAAAGCAGAGTGTTTTTCTCTTTAGGCAACCCAGGGTTGAATTCAGCTTCCTTAACGGAGTTGAATCACATGCAGTCTCTTATCCTACCAGCAAGAATTATTTTCGAGTAAGGAAAGGCACTATTGGGCTCCCATTGAGATACACAGTGCAAATGGCACACGCGTCTGTTCCCAGCAAGTACAGTGCATTGGATGGAAGAGAAGCTACTGTTTTGCTCAGTTTCCTAAGCAGAGTTGAACTAGGTATGGCCTGTGTGGTTAGCATGCACAGCTGTTTTGGTTTGAGACAGCTCACTGTTCTGGCTGCATAGGAAACTCCATATAGGAGAAGAGGGCGCTTTTCTCAAAAGCAGAGTGTTTTTCTCTTTAGGCAACCCAGGGTTGAATTCGGCTTCCTAAACGTTGTTGAATCACATGCAATCTCTTATCCTACCAGCAAGAGTTGTTTTCGGGTAAGGAAAGGCACTATTGGGCTCCCATTGAAATACACAGTGCAAATGGCACTCGCGTCTCTTGCCAGCAAATACAGTGCATTGGATATAAGAGAAGCTACTGTTTTGCTCAGTTTCCTAAGCAGAGTTGAACTAGGTATGGCCCATGTGGTTAGCATGCACAGTTTTTTTTTGTTTTGAGACAGCTCACTGTTCTGGCTGTACAGGAAACTCCATAGAGTAGAAATGTCTTCTTTTCTCAAAAGTAGAGTGTTTTTGTCTTTAGGCACCCCAGTGTTGAATTTCCCTTCCTAAATGGATTTGAATCACAAGCAGTCTTTTATCCTGTGAGCAACAGTACTTTTGGGTAAGAAAAGTCATTATAGGGCTTCCATTGAGATAAACAGTTCAAATGGCACTCACGTCTGTTCCCAGCAAGTCAAGTGAATTGGATGGACTATAAGCTACTGTTTTGCTCAGTTTCCTAAGCAGAGTTGAACTAGATTTGGCCCTTGTGGTTAGGAAGCACAGGTTTTTTGTTCTGAGTCAGCTCATTGTTCCGGCTGTATAGGAAACTCCATAGAGTAGACGAGTGCGCTTTTCTCAAAAGCCCAGTGTTTTTTTCCTTAGACAACTCATTGTTGAATTCACTTCCATATCGGAGTTGAATCACATGCGACTCTTACCTTTAGACCTACAGTTCTTTTCATTTAAGGAAAGTAACTATAGGGTTCCCATTGAGATACACAGTGCAAATGGCACTAGTGTCTGTACACAGCAAGTACAGTGCATTGGATGGAAGAGAAGCTACTTTTAGGCTCAGTTTATTAAGCAGAGTTGAAGTAGATATCGCCTGTGAGGTTAGAAAACACAGTTTTTTTTCTTCTTAGCCATCTCACTGTTCTGGCTTTATAGGAAAATCCATAGAGTAGAAGAGTGTGCCTTTCTCAAAAGAGGAGTGTTTTTCCTGTTAGCCAACCCTGTGTTGAATTCCCCTTCCTAAATGGAGATGAATCCCATGTAGTCTCTTATCCTTAAAGTAACAGTTCTTTTGGGTAAGAAAAGTCATTATAGGGCTTCCATTGAGATACACATTTCAAATGGCATTCGCATCTGTTCCCAGCAAGAACAGTGCATTGGATGGAAGAGAAGCTACAGTTTTGCTCTGTTTCCTCAGCGGAGTTGAACTAGATATGGCCCGTGTAGTTAGGAAGCACAGGCTTTTTTTTTTCTGAGCAAGCTCACTTTTCTGGCCCTATAGGAAACTCCATATAATAGAAGAGTGAGCTTTTCTCAAAAGCAGAGTATTTTTCTCTGTAGGCAACCCAGTGTTGATTTTCCCTTCTGCAACGGTGTTGAATCCCATATAGTCTCTTATCCTACAAGCAACAGTTCTTTTCAAGTAATGAAAGTCACTATTGGCTCCACTTGAGATACACAGTGCCAAGGGCCCTCACTTCTGTTCCCAGCAAGTACAGTGCATTGAATAGAAGATAAGCTACTGTTTTACTGAGTTTTAAGGAGAGTTGAACTAGGTATGGCCCCTGTGGTTAGGAAGCACAGTTTTTGTTCTGAGCCAGCTCACTGTTCTGGCTGTATAGGAATCTCCTGACAGTAGAAGAGTGTGTTTTTATCTAAAACATTGTGTTTTTCTCTTTAGGCATCCAAGTGTTGAATTCCCCTACATAAATGAAGATGAATCCCATGTAGCCTCTTATCCTAGGAGCAACAGTTCTTTTCGGTTAGGGAAAGTCAATATTGGGCTCCCTTTGAGATACACATTGCAAATTGCTCTCCTGTCTGTTCCCAGCAAGTACAGTGCATTGGACGGAAGAGAAGCTCCTGTTTTGCTCAGTTTCCTAAGCAGAGTTGAACTAGATGTGGCACGTGTGTTTGGGTAGCACAGTTTTTTGTTCTGAGCCAGGTTACTCCTGTGGCTAAATAGGAAATTGCATAGAGTAGAAGAGTGTGGTTTTCTCAAAAGCAGAGTGTTTTTCTCTATAGGCAACTGAGTGTTGAATTCCCGTTCCTGGACAGAGTTCTATCACATGCAGTCTCTTATCCTACCAGCAGCAATTATTTTCGGGTAAGGAAAGTCAGTATTGTGTTCCCATTGAGATACACAATAAAAATGGCACTCGCCTCTGTACCTAGCAAAGACAGTGATTTGCATGGAAGAGAAGCTACTGTTTTGCATAGTTTCCTATTCAGAGTTGAACTAGATATGGCCCATGTGAATAGGAAGCACAGATTTTTTGTTCTGAGCCAGCTCACTGTTCTGGCTCTATTGGAAATTAAATAGAGGAGAAGAGTGCTTTTTTCTCACAAGCAGAATGTTTTCTCTTTAGAAACCCAGTGTGGAATTCCTCTTCCTAAAATGAGTTGATTCACGTGCAGTCTCTTGTCCTACGAGTAACAGTTCTTTTAGGGTAAGGAAAGTCACTATTGGGCTCCCATTGAGATACACAGTGTAAATGGCTCTCTCGTCTGTTCACAGCAAGTACAGTGCATTCAATGTAAGAGAAGCTACTGTTTTGCTCAGTTTTCTAAGCAGAGGTGAACTAGATATGGCTCGTGTGGTTAGGAAGCACAGTTTTTTTGTTCATAGCCTGCTCACTGTTGTGTCTGTATAAGAACTCAGTAGAGTAGAAGAGTGCGCTTTTCTCAATAGCAGAGTGTTTTTCTCTTTATTAAACACAGTGTTGATTACCACTTCCTAAACCGAGATGAATTCCATGCAGTCTCTTATTGTACAAGCAACAGTTCTTTTCGGGTAAGGAAAGTCACTATTTTACTACTGCTGAGATACACAGTGCACATTACACTCGCGTCTGTTCCCTGGAATCAGTTTATTGGATGGAAGAGAAGCTAGTGTTTTGCTGAATTTGCTAAGCATACTTGAACTAGATATGGCCCCTTGTGGTTAGGAAGCACAGTATTTTTGTTTTCCTGCAGCTCACTCTTATGACTGTATAGGAAACTCCATAGAGTAGAAGAGTGTGCTTTTCTCAAAAGCAGAGTGTTTTTCTCTTTAGGCAAGCAAGATTTGAATTCACCTTCCTACACTTAGTTGAATCACATGCAGTCTCTTATCCTAAGAACAACAGTTCTTTTTGAGTAAGGAAAAGCACTATTTGGCTCCCCTTGAGATAAACATTGCAAATGGCACTCGCGACTGTTCCCAGCGAATAAACAGCATGGGTGGAAGTGAAGCTACTCTTTTGCTTAATTACCTAAGCAGAGTTGAACTAGATATGGTCTGTGGGCTTAGGAAGCACAGGTTTTTGTTCTGGGCCAGCTCACTGTTCTGGCTGTATAGGAAATCCCTAGAGAAGAAGAGTGTGCTTTTCTCAAAAGCAGAGTGCTTTTCTCTTTAGGCAACCGTGTGTTGAATTCCCCTTCCTAAACGGAGTTGAATATCATGTGATCTCTTATCCAAAGAGCAAAATTTTTTTTCGCGTAAGGAAAGTCACTATTGTGCTCCCAGTGAGATACACAATGCAAATGGCACTCGCATCTGTTCCCAGCAAATACAGACCATTGGATGGAAGAGAAGCTACTATTTTGCTCAATTTCCTAAGCAGAGATGAACTAGATATGGCCCGTGGGCTTAGGAGGCTCCCTCTTTTGGCTGTATAGGAAACTCCATAGAGAAGTAGAGTGTGCTTTTCTCAAAAGCAGAGTGTTTTTTTCTTTAGGCAACCGAGTGTTGAATTCCCCTTCCTAAAGGGAGGTGAATCACATGCATTCTCTTAAGCTAGGAGCTACAGTTCTTTTGGGGTAAGTCACTATTTGACTCCCTTTGAGATGCATATAGCAAATGGCACTCACATCTGTTACTAGCAAATTTAGGGCATTGCATAGAAGGGAAGCTACAGTTTTGCTCAGTTTCCTAAGCAGAGTTCAACTAGATTTGGCACAGGTGGTTAGGTAGCACTGAGCCAGCTCAATCCTCAAGCTGTATAGAAAACTCCATAAAGTAAAAGAGTGTGCTTTTCTCAAAAGCAGAGTGTTTTTCTCTTTAGGCAACCCAGTGTCGAATTTCCCTTCCTAAACAGAGTTGAATCACATGCGGGCTCTTATCCTTTGAACAACACTTCTTATCGGGTAAGGAAAATCACTATTGGGCTCCCATTGAGATATGCTGTGCAAATGGCTCTCTCGTCTGTTCCCAGCAAGTACGGTGCATTGGATGGAAGAGAAGGTCCTGTTTGGCTCAGTTTCCTAAGCAGAATTGAACTAGATATGGCCTGTGTTGTTAGGAAGCACACTTTATTGTTCAGAACCAGCGCACTCTTCTGGCTGCATAGGACACTCCATAGAGTAAAAGGGTGCACTTTTCTCAAAAGCAAAGTGTTTTTCTCTTTAGGCAACCCAGTGTTCAATTTACCTTCCTAAATGGAGTTGAATCACATGCAGTCTCTAATCCTACGTGCAACAATTCTTTTAGGGTAAGGAAATTCACTATTGAGCTCCCTGTGAGATACACAGTGCAAATTTCACTCGCATCTATTCCCAGGAAAAAAATGCATTGGATGGAAGAGAAGGTACTGTTCTGCTCAGTTTCCTAAGCAGAGTTGAACTAGATACGCCGGTCTGGTAGGAAGCACAGTTCTTTTGTTCTGAGACAACTCTCTGTTGTGGCTGTATATGAAATTCAATGTAGTAGAAAAGTGGGCTTTTCTCAAAATGAGAGTGTTTTTCTTGTTAGGCATCCCAGTGTTGCATTCACCTTCTTTATGGCAATGAATCACATGGAGTCTATTATCCTATGAGCAACATTTCTTTTCCGGTAAGGAAAATCACTATTTGGCACGCATTGAGATACACAGTGCATATGACACTCGCATCTCTTCCCTCCAATTACAGTGCATTCGATGAAAAAGAAGCTACTGTTTTGCTCAGTTTTCTAAGGAGAGTTGAACTATATATGGCCGGTCTGGTTAGGATTCACTGTTTTTTTGTTCTGAGCCACCTCTCTGTTTTGGCTGCAGGAAATTCTATATAGTAGAAGAGTGCGCTTTTCTCAAAAACAGAGTGTTCTTTTTTTATAATTTATTTTATTTTATTTTACAATATAATTCAACTTTACATATCAGTCATAGATCACCCCATTAACCCTCCTGCCACCCCGCCCCCCTCTCCCTGGCCCACCCCCCATTTCCATCTCCTCCAGGGCAAAGGCTCCCCCAAGGATTGAGATCACATGCAGTCTCTAATCCTATGAGCAACAGTTCTTGAAGGGAAGGAATATCATAATTTTGCTCACATTGAGATACGCACTACAAATTCGACTCTCGTTTGTCCCAGAAGTACAGTACATTGGATGGAAGAAAAGCTACTGTTTTGCTCAGTTTCCTAGAATAGAGTTGAATTAGATATGGCCCGTGTGCGTAGGAAGCACAGTTTTTTGGTTCTGAGTCACCTCTCTGTTCTGGCTGCAGGAAATTCCATGTAGTAGAAGAGTCTGCTTTACTAAAATACAAATGTTTTCTGTCTTTAGGCAACCCAGTGTTGAATTCATGTTCCTAAACGGAGTTGAATCACATGCAGTTTCTATCCAACGAACAATAGTTCTTTTCGGGTAAGGAAGGCACTATTGAGCTCCCATTGTGATACATAGTGCACATGGCACTTGCGTGTGTTCCTAGCAAGTACAGTGCATTGGATGCAAATGAACCTACTGTTTTGCTCAGTTTCTTAAACAGAGTTGAACTAGATATGGCCCGTGTGTAAAGAAGCACAGTTTTTTGGATCTGAGCCAGCTCACTGTTCTGGCTGTATAGGAAACTCCACATAGTACAAGATTGTGCTTTTCTCCAAAAGAGAATGTTTTGCTATATTAGCAACCCAGTGTTGAATTCATCTTCCTAAACAGAGATGAATCACGTGCAGACTTTCATCCTACGAGCAACAGTTCTTTTCAGGTAAGGAAAGTCACTATTGGGATTCCCCCTTGAGATACCCATTTCAAAAGGCACTCACGTCTAAGCAAAACAGTAGCTTCTCTTCCATCCAACACACTGTACTTGGTGTGAACAAATGTCAGTGCCATTTGCACTGTATATCTCAATGGGAGCTCAAGTCTCTTTCCTTAAAGGAAAAGAACTGCTCGTAAGATAAGAAACTGCATATGACTGAACTCCGTTTAGGAAGTGGAATTAAGCACTGATTTGCCTTAAGAGAAAAACACTCTGCTTTTGAGAAAAGTTCACTCATCTACTATATGGAGTTTCCTATACAGCCAGAAGAGTGACCTGGCTCAGAAAAAAAAAAACTGTGTTTCCTAACCACACCTGCCATACCTAGTTCAACTCTGCTTAGGAAACTGAGCAAAACAGTAGCTTCTCTGCCATCCAATGAACTGTACTTGCGGAGAACAGACACGTGTGCCATTTGCACTGTGTATTTCCATGAAAGCCCAATAGTGACTTTCCTTACATGAAAATAACTGTTGCTCGAATGATAAGAGACTGCATTGATTCAACTCCGTTTAGGAAGGGGGATTCAACACTGGCTTGCCTAAAGGGAAAAACACTCTCCTTTTGAGAAAAGCTTAATCTTATTCTATATGGAGTTTCCTATACATCCAGAAGAGTTAGCTGGCTCAGATCAAAAAAATTTTCCTGCTAACCACATGGGACATAGCTTGTTCAACTCTGCTTAGGAAACTGAGCAAAACAGTAGCTTCTCTTCCATCCAATCTCCTATACTTACTGGTAACAGACGCGAGTGCCATTTGCACTGTGTATCTCAATCGGAGCCCAATAGTGACTTTCCTTATCCGGAAAAAATACTGTTGCTTGTAAGATAAGAGACTGCATGTGATTCAACTCCAGTTAGGAAGGTGAATTCAACACTGGGTTGCCTGAAGAGAAAAACACTCTGGTTTTGACAAAACCTCACTCTTCTATTATATGGAGTTTCCTACCGAGCCAGACAGTGTGCTGGCTCTGTACAAAAAAATTGTGCTTCCTAACCACACGGGCCATACCTAGTTCAACTCTGCTTAGGAATCTGAGCAAAACAATAGCTTCTCTTCCATCCAATGCACTGTATTTGCTGGCAACAGACCTGGCGTGCCATTTGCACTGTGTATCTCAATGAGAGCCCAATTTTGACTTTCCTTACCTGAAAAGAGCTGTTGCTTGTAGGATAAGAGTCTACATGTGATTCAACTCCTTTTAGGAAGGGGAACTCACAAGTGGGTTGCGAAAAGAGAGAAACAGTCTGCTTTTGAAAGAAGCTCATTCTTCTACTATATGGAGTTTCCTATACAGTCAGAAGACTGAGCTGGGACAGAACAAAAAACTGTGCTTCCTAATGACTCGGACCATACCTAGTTCAACTCTGTTTAGTAAACAGAACAAAACAGTGGCTTCCATTCAATTCATTGCAATGTCCTTCCTGGGAACAGACGTGAGTGCCTTTTGCACTGTGTACCTCAAAGGGAACCCAAAAGTGACATTCCTTATCCCTAAATAACTGTTGTTTTTAGAATAACAAACTTCATGTGATTCAATTCTGTTTAGGAAGGAGAATTAAACACTGGGTTACCTAAAGAGAAAAACACTCTGCTTTTGAGAAAGGTCACTCTTCTAGTATGTGGACTTTTCTATGAAGCCAGAACAGTGATCTGGCTCAGACCAAAAAAACTGTGCTTCTTAACCACTCGGGCCATACCTAGTACAATTCTGCTTAGGAAACTGAGGAAAACAGTAGCTTCTCCTCCATCCAATTCACTGTACTTGCTGGGAACAGACGCGAGTGCCACTTGCACTGTGTATCTGAATGGTAGCCCAATATTGACTTTCCATACCTGAAAAGAACTGTTGCTTCGTAGGATAAGAGACTGAATGTGATTCAACTCCGTTTAGGAAAGGAAATTCAACACTGGGTAGCCTAAAGAGAGGAAAACTCTTCTTTTGAGAAAAGCGATCTCTTTTACTATATTGAGTTTCCTATACAGCCAGAAGAGTGAGCCGGCGCATAACAAAAAAAATGTGCTTCCAAACCACATGGGCCATAAATAGTTCAACTCTGCTTAGGAAACTGAGCAAAAGAGTAGCTTCTCTTCCATCCAATGCACTGTACTTGCTGGGACAGGGGCGACAGCCATTTGCACTGTGTATCACAATGGGAGCCCAATAGGGACTTTCCTTACCCGAAAAGAACTGTTGTTCGTAAGATAATAGATTCCATGTGATTCAACTCCATTTAGGAAGGTGAATTCAACACTGAGTTGCCTAAAGACAAAAACACTCTGCTTTTGAGAAAAGCACATTCTTCTACTCTTTCGAGTTTCCTATACAGCCAGAACAGTAAGCTGGCTCAAAACAAAAAACTGTGCATCCTAACCACACGGATCATAACTAGTTCAACTCTGCTTAGGAACCTGAGAAAAACAGTAGCTTCCCTTCCATCCAAAGCACTGTACTTACTGGGAAAAAAACTCGAGTGCCATTTGCACTGTGTATCTCATTGGGAGCGCAATAGTGCCTTTTCTTACCCGAAAATCACTGTTGCTCGTAGGATAAGAGATTGTGTGTGATTCAACTCCCTTTGAGACGGTGAATTCAACACTGGGTTGCCTAAAGAGAAAAACACTCTGGTTTTGAGAAAAGCTCACACTTCTACTCTATGGAGTTTCCTATACAACCAGAACAGTGAGCTGGCTCAAAAAAAACTGAGCTTAAAAACCACAAGGGCCATACCTAGTTCAATTCTGCTTAGGAAATTGAGTAAAACAGTAGTTTCTCTTCCATCCAATTAACTGTACTTAGTGGGAAAAGACACGAGTGCCATTTATACTGTGTATCTCAATGGGAGCCCAATAGTGCCTTTCCTTACCAGAAAAGAACTGTTGCTCCTAGATTAAGAGACTGCATGTGATTCAACATCGTTTCAGATGGTGAATTCAACACTGGTTTGCCTAAAGAGACTAACACTCTGCTTTTGAGAATAGCACACTCATCTACTCTATGGCGTTTCCTATGCAGCCTGAACAGTGAGCTCCTCAAAATAAAAAAACTGTGTATTATAACCCACAGGCCATACCTACTTCAACTCTGCTTAGGAAACAGAGCAAAACAGTAGCTTCTCTTCCATCCAATGTGCTGTAGTTACTGGGAACAGACGTGAGTGCCATTTGCCCTGTGTAATGCAATTGAACCATAAAAGTGCCTTTCCTTACCAGAAAAGAACTGTTCCTTGTAGATTCAGAGACTGCATGTGATTCAACTCCATTTAGGAAGGTGAATTCAACACTGCGTTGCCAAAGTAAAAAACGCTCTGCTTTTTAGAAAAGCCCACTCTTCTACTATATGGAGTTTCCTATACAGGCAGAACAGTAAGCTGGCTGAAAACAAAAAAACTATGCATCCTAATCACGTGTGTCATAACTATTTCAAACTCTGCTTAGGAAACTGAGCAAATCAGTAGCTTCTCTTCCATCCAATGCACTGTACTTGCTGGGAACAGACGCGAGTGCCATTTCTACTGTGTATCTCAATGTGAGCAAAAAGGTGCCATTCCCTACCGGAAAAGAACTGTTGCTCCTTGCTTAAGAGACTGCATGTGATTCAACTCCGTTTAGGAAGGTGAATTCAACCCTGCGTTGTCTAAAGAGAAAAACACTCTGCCTTTGAGACAAGCTCACTCTTCTACTATATGGAGTTTTCTATAAAGCCTGATCAGTGTGCTGGCTCAAAACAAAAAAACTGTGCATCCTAACAACACGGGCCATACCTAGTTCATCTCTGCTAAGGAGACTGAGCAAAACAGTAGCTATGCTTCCATCTTATGCACTGTACTTGCTGGGAAAGACTCGAGTGCCATTTGTACTGTGTATTTCAATGGGAGCCCAAATGTGCCTTTCCTTATCCAAAAGAACTGTTACTCCTAGCTAAGAACTTCATGTGAATTCAACCCTGCGTTGCCTAAAGTGAAAAACACTCTGCTTTTGAGAAAAGCTCACTCTTCTACCGTATGGAGTTTCCTATACCGTCAGAACATTGATTTGGATGAAAATAAAAAAAAAACTGAGCTTAAAAACCACACGGGCCATACCTACTTCAATTTGGCTAAGGAAACTGAGTAAAACAGTAGCTTCTATTCCATCCAATTCACTGTACTTGCTGCGAACAGACAGGAGTGCCATTTGGACTGTGTATCTGAATGGGAG
Organism: Peromyscus nudipes; assembly: GCA_902168325.1. NCBI lineage: Eukaryota > Metazoa > Chordata > Mammalia > Rodentia > Cricetidae > Peromyscus > Peromyscus nudipes. The sequence goes on from CABHPH010137737.1 coordinate 27,335, forward strand.
CCCAATAATCCCATTCCTTACCCGAATAGAACTGTTGATCCTAGCTTAGGGACTGCATGTGATTCAACTCCGTTTCAGATTGTGAATTCAACACTGGTTTGCCTAAAGAGGAAAATACTCTGCTTTTGAGAAAAACACACTCTTCTACTATATGCTTTTTCCTGTACAGCCAGAACAGTGAGCTGGCTCAAAATAAAAAAAAACTGTGCATTAAAACCCACGTGCCAAACCTAGTTCAGCTCTGCTTAGCAAACTGAGAAAAACAGTACCTTCTCTTCCATCCAATGCACTATGCTTGTTGGGAACAGCTGTTAGTGCCATTTGCATTGTGTAATTCATAGGGAGCCAAATAGTGCCTTTCCCTGCGCGAAAAGAACTGTTGCTCCTGGGATAAGAGACTGAATGTGATTCAACTCCATTTAGGAAGGTGAATTCAACACTGGGTTGCCTAAAGGGAAAAACACTCTGCCTTTGAGAAAAGCACACTCTTCTACACTATGAAGTTTCCTATACAGGTAGAACAGTGAGCTGGCTCAAAAAAAAAAAACTGTGCATCCAACCACACGGGCCATACCTAGTTCTACTCTGCTTAGGAAACTGAGCAAAACAGGAGCTTTTCTTCCATCCAATTCACTGTACTTGATGGGAACAGACACGAATGCCATTTGCACAGTTTAATTCAAAGGAAGTCCAATAGTGACTTTCTTTACGCGAAAAGAGCTGTTGCTCCTGGGATAAGAGACTGCATGGGAATCAACTCGGTTTAGGAAGGTGAATTCAACGCTGGGTTGCCTAAAAAGAAAAACACTCTGCTTTTTAGAAAATCGCATTCTTCTCCTATATGGAGATTCCTATACAGCCAGAACAGTGAGGTGGCTCAAAACAAAAAAAAACTGTGCATCTTAACCACTGGGGTCATACCTAATTCAACTCTGCTTAGGAAACTGAGAAAAACAGTAGTTTCTCTTCCATCCAATGCACTGTACTTGCTGGGAACAGAGGCGAGTGCCATTTACACTCTGTATCTCAATAAGAGCCAATAGTTCGTTTCCTTACCTGAACAGAATGTTGCTCCTAGCTTAAGAGACTGCATGTGATGCAACGCCGTTCAGGAAGGTGAACACAACAATGGCTTGCCTAAAAAAAGAAAAACACTCTGCTTTTGAGAAAAGCACACTCTTCTCCTATATGGAGTTTCCTATACAGCCAGAACAGTGAGCTTGCTCAAAACAAAAAAAAACTGTGCATCTTAACCACACGGGCCATAAATAGTTCAACTTTGCTTAGGAAAGTGAGCAAAATGGTAACTTCTCCTCCATGCAATGCACTGTACTTGCTGGGAACAGGCGGGAGTGCCATTTGCCCTGTGTATCTCAATGGGAGCCCAATAGTGCCTTTCCTTACCCGAAAACAACTCTTGCTGTTAGGATAAGAGACTGCATGTGATTCAACTCCGTTTAGGAAGCTGAATTCAACCCAGGGTGGCCTAAAGAGAAAAACACTCTGCTTTTGAGAAAAGCGCCCTCTTCTCCTTTATGGAGATCCCAATATAGCCAGAACAGTGAGCTGTGTCAAACAAAAAAACTATGCATGCAAACCACACGGGCCATACCTAGTTCAACTCTGCTTAGGTAACGGAGCAAACAATAGCTTCTCTTCCATCCAATTCACTGTACATGCTGGGAACAGATGCAAGTGCCATTTGCACTGTGTATCTCAATGGGAACCCAATAGTGCCTTTCCTCCCTGAAAAGAACTGTTGCTCGTAGATTAAGAGACTGCACGTGATTCAACTCCATTTATGAAGGTGAATTCATCGCTGGCTTGCCAAAAGAGAAAAAAGTCCGCATGAGAAAAGCACTCTCTTCTCCTTTATGGAGTTTCCTATACAGCCAGAAGAGTGAGCTGGCTCAAAACAAAAAAACTGTGCATCCTAACCATTCGCGGATACCTGGTTCAATTCTTCTTAGGAAACCTAGCCAAACAGTAGCTTCTCTTCCATCCAATTCACTGTACTTTCTTGTGAACAGAAACGAGTGCAATTTACACTGTGTATCTCAATGGGAGCCCAATAATAGCTTTCCTTACCCGAAAAGAACTGTTGCTCCTGGGATAAGAGACTGCATGTGATTCAACTCCATTCAAGAAGGTGAATTCAACAATGGATTGCCTAAAGAGAAAAACACTCTGCTTTAGAGAAAAGCGCACATCTCTCTTTTATGGAGGTTCCGATACAGCCCGAACAGTGAGCTGGTTCAAAAAAAAATGTGCATCCTAACCACACGAGGATACCTAGTTCAACTCTACTTAGGAAAGTGAGCAAAGCAGTAGCTTCTCTTCCATCCAATTCACGGTACTTCCTGGCAACAGAGGCGAGTGCCATTTCCACTGTGTAATTCAAAGGGAGCCCAATAGTGACTTTCCTTACTCGAAAGGAATTGTTGCTCCTGGGATAGAGACTGCATGTGATTGAACTCTGTTTAGGAAGGTGAATTCAACACTGGCTTGCCTAAAGAGAAAAACACTCTGCTTAAAAAAAGTGCACTCCTCTCCTATATGGAGTTACCTATACAGCCAGAACAGTGAGATGGCTCAAAACAAAAAAATTGTACATCCTAACCTCACGGTGGACACCCAGTTCAACTCTACTTAGGAAACTGAGCAAAACAGTAGCTTCTCTTCCATCCAATTCACTGTACTTGCTGCGAACAGACGAGAGTGCCATTTGCACTGTGTATCTCAATGGGAGCCCAATAGTGCCTATCCTTACCCTAAAAGTTCTGTTGCCCTAGATTAAGAGATTGCATTTGATTCAACTCTGTTTCGGAAGGTGAATTCAACACTGGCTTGCCTAAAGAGAAAAACACTCTGCGTTTGTAAAAAGCGTAAGCCTCTCCTATATGGAGTTACCTATACAGTCAGAACATGGAGGTGGCTCAAAAAAAATTGTACATCCTCACCACACGGTGGTTACCTGGATCCACTCTTCTTAGGAAACTGAGCAAAACTGTAGCTTTTCTTCCATCCAATTCACTGTACTTGCTGGGAACAGACACGAGTGCCTTTTGCATTGTATATCTCAATGGGAGCCCATTAGTGCCTTTCCTTACCCGAAAAGAACTTTTGCTCCTAAGTTAAGAGACTACATGTGATTCAACTCCATGTAGGAAGGTAAATTGAACACTGGCTTGCCTAAAAAGAAAAACACTCTGCTTTTGAAAAAAGCGTACTCGTTTCCTATATGGAGTTACCTATACAGCCAGAACAGTGAGGTGGCTCAAAAAAAAAATTGTACATCCTAACCACACGGGCGATACCCGAATCCACTCTGCTTAGGAACCTGAGTAAAACATTAGCTTTTATTCAATGCAATTCACTGTACTTGCTGGGAATATACATGAGTGCCTTTTGCACTGTATATCTCAATGGGAGCTCATTAGTGCCTTTCTTTACCCGAAAAGAACTGTTGCATTTAACTTAAGAGACTACATGTGATTCAACTCCATTTAGGAAGGTGAATTCAACACTGGCTTGCCTAAAGAGAAAAACACTCTTATTTTCAGAAAAGTGCACTCCTCTCCTATATGAAATTACATATACAGCCAGAACTGTGAGTTGGCTCAAAACAAAAAAACTGTGCATCCTAACCACACGGCCATTCCTAGTTAAATGCTGCTTAGGAAACTGAGTAAAACAGTAGCTTATCTTCCTTCCAATTCACTGTACTTCCTGGGAACAGAGGCGAGTGCCATTTCCACTGTGTATTCAAAGGGAGCCAAATAGTGCCTTTCCTTACCCCAAAAGAACCATTGCTCTTGGGATAAGTGACTGCATGTGATTGAACTCTGTTTAGGAATGTGAATTCAACACTGGCTTGCTTAAAGAGAAAAACGCTTTGCTTTTGAAAAAATCACACTCCTCTCTTATATGGAGTTACATATACAGCCAGAACAGTGAGCTGGCTCAAAACAAAAAAAACCTGTGCATCCTAACCACACGGGCCATACCTAGTTCAACTCTGTTGAGGAAACTGACCAAAACAGTAGCTTCTCTTCCATCCAATGCACTGTACTTTTGGGAACAGACGCGAGTGCCATTTGCACTGTGTCTCTCAATGGGAGCCCAATTGTGTCTTTCCTTACCCGAAAAGAACTGTTGGTCCTGGAATAAGTGACTGCATGTGATTGAACTCCGTTTAGGAATGGGAATTCAACACTGGCTTGCTTAAAGAGAAAAACGCTCTGCTTTTGAAAAAATCACACTCCTCTCTTATATGGACTTACATATATAGCCAGAACAGTGAGCTGGCTCAAAACAAAAAAAAAAACTGTGCATCCTAACCACACGGGCCATACCTAGTTCAACTCTGTTTAGGAAACTGACCAAAACAGTAGCTTCTCTTCCATCCAATGCACTGTACTTTTGGGAAAGACACGAGTGCCATTTGCACTGTGTATCTCAATGGGTGCCCAATTGTGTCTTTCCTTAACCGAAAGAACTGTTGCTCCTGGGATATGAGACTCCATGTGATTCAACTCCATTTAGGAAGGTGAATTCAACACGTGCTTGCCTAAGGAGAAAAACACTCTGCTTTTCAAAAAAGCTCACTCCTCTCCTATATGGAATTACGATTACAGCCAGAACAGTGAGCTGGCTCAAAACAAAAAAACTGTGCATCCTAACCACACGGGCCATTCCTATTTAAACTCTGCTTAGGAAACTAAGTAGAACAGTAGCCTATTTTCCATCCAATGAACTGTACTTGCTGGGAACAGAGGCGAGTGCTATTTGCACTGTGTAATTCAAAGGGAGCCCAATAGTGCCTTTCCTTACCCGAAAAGAACTGTTGCTCCTAGTTTAAGAGACTGCATGTGATTCAACTCCGTTTAGGAAGGTGAATTCAACTCTGGCATGCCTAAAGGGAAAACACTCTGCTTCTCATAAAAGCACACTCTTCTCCTATATGGAGTTACCTATACAGCCAGAACAGTGAGATGGCTCAAAACAAAAAAACCATGCATCCTATACACACGGGGGATACATAGTTCAACTCTACTTAGGAAACTGAGTAGAACAGTAGCTTCTCTTCCAGCCAATGCACTGTATTTGCTGGCAAGTGATGCGAGTGGCATTTGCATGTGTATCTCAATGGGAGCCCAATAGTGCTTTTCATTACCCAAAAAGAAATGTTGCTCCTAGCTTCAGAGACTGCATGTGATTCGACTCTGTTTAGGAAGGGGAATTTAATACTGGCTTGCCTAAAAGGAAAAACACTCTGCTTTTGACAAAAGCGCACTCCCTTCCTATATGGAGTTTCCTACACAGCCAGAACAGTGAGCTGGCTCAGAACAAAAGAACTGTGCATCCTAACCACACTGGGGATACCAGGTTCAACTCTGCTTAAGAAACTGACCAAAACATTATCTTTTCTTCCATCCAATGCACTGTACTTGCTGGGAACAGAGGCAAGTGCCATTTGCACTGTGTTTCTCAATGGGAGTCCAATAGTGCCTTTCCTTACCCTAAAAGTACTGTTGGCCCTGGGATAAGAGGCTACATGTGATTCAACTCTGTTTAGGAAGGTGAATTCAAAACTGGCTTGCGTAAAGAGAAAAACACTCTGCTTTTGAGAAAAGCACACTCTTCTCCTATATGGATTTTCTTACACAGCCAGAACAGTGAGCTGTCTGAAAACAAAAAAACTCTACATCCTAACCACACAGCTCATATTTAGTTCAACTCTACTTAGGAAATGCAGCAAAACAGTAGCTTCTCTTCCATCCAATGCACTGTACTTGCTGGGAACAGACGCAAGTGCCATTTGCACTGTGTAATTCAATGTGACCCAATAGTGACTTTCCTTACCCGAAAAGAACTTTTGCTCCTGGGATAAGAGCCTGCATGTGATTCAACTCTGTTATGGAAGATGAATTCAAAACTGGCTTGCCTAAAGAGAAGAAAACTCTCCTTTTGAGAAAAGCGCCCTCTTCTCCTATATGGAGTTTCCTATACAGCCAGAAGAATGAGCTGGCTCAAAACAAAAAAAAACTGTGCATCCTAAACACAAGGGGGATACCTAGTTCAACTCTGCTTAGGAAACTGAGCTAAACAGTAGCTTCTCTTCCATCCAATGCACCTTACTTGCTGGCAACAGACGCGAGTGCCATTTGGACTGTGTATATCAATGGGGGCCCAATAGTGCCTTTCCTTACCTGAAAAGAAATGTTGACCCTGGCATAAGAGACTGCATGTGATTCAACTCCATATAGGAAGGTGAATTCAACACTGGCTTGCTTAAATGGAAAAACACTCTGCTATTGAGAAAAGCGCACTCTTCTCCTATATGGAGTTTCCTATACAGCCAGAACATTGAGCTGGCTCAAAACAAAAAAAACAAAAAAACACTACATCTTATACACATGGAGGATACCTAGTTGAACTCTGCTTAGGAAACTGAGCAAAACAGTAGCTTCCCTTCCATCCAATGCACTGTACTTCCTGGGAACAAACGCAAGTGCCATTTTCACTGTGTATCTCAATGTGAGCCCAATAGTGCGTTTACTTACCTGAAAAGAAATGTTGTTCCTAGCTTAAGATACTGCATGTGAATCAAATCAGTTTAGGAAGGTGAATTCAACACTGGCTTGCCTAAAGGGAAAAAACTCGGCTTCTGAGAAAAGCACACTCTCCTACTATATGAAGTTTCCTATACAGTCAGAACAGTGAGCTGCCCCAAAACAAAAAAACTGTGCATCCTAACCACACGACCGATACCTAGTTGAACTCTGCTTAGGAAACTGAGCAAAACAGTAGCTTCTCTTCTATCCAATTCACTGTACTTGCTGAGAACAGAGGCGAGTGCCATTTGCAATGTGTAATTCAAAGGGAGCCCAATACTGCCTTTCCTTACCCGAAAAGAACTGTTGCTTCTGGGATAAGAGACTGCATGTGATTCAACTCCGTTTAAGAAGGTGAATTCAACACTGGCTTGCCTAAAGAGAAAAACACTCTCCTTTTGAGAAAAGCATACTCTACTCCTATATGGAGTTCCCTATACAGCCAGAACAGTGATCCGGCTCAAAACAAAAAAAAACTGTGCATCCTAACCACACGGGCCATAACCTCTTCAACTCTGCTTACGAACTTGAGCAAAACAGTAGCTTCACTTCCATCCAATTCACTGTACTTGCTGGCAACAGACCCGAGTGCCATTTGCATGTGTATATCAATGGGAGTCCAATAGTGCCTTTCCTTACAGGAAAAGAACTGTTCCTCCTAGCTTAAGAGACTGCATGTGATTCAATTCCGTTTAGGAAGGTGAATTCAACACTGTCTTGACTAAAGGGAAAAACACTCTGTTTTTGAGAAAAGCACACTCTTCTCCAATATGCAGTTTCCTATACAGCCAGAACAGTGAGCTGGCTCAAAACAAAACGACTGTGCATTCTAACCACATGGGGGATACCTAGTTCAACTCTGCTTAGGAAACTGAGCAAAAGAGTAGCTTCTCTTCCATCCAATGCACTGTACTTGCTGGGAATAGGCACGAGTGCCATTTGCACTGTATATCTCAATGGGAGCCCAATAGTGCCTTTAATTACACAAAAAGAAATGTTTCTCCTAGCTTAAGAGACTGCATGTGATTTAACTCCGTTTAGGAAGGTGAATTAACACTGGCTTGCCTAAAAAGAAAAACACTCTGCTTTTGAAAAAAGCGCACTCCCTTCCTATATGGAATTTCCTATACTGCCAGAGCAGTGAGCTGGCTCAAAGCAAAAGAACTGTGCATCCTAACCACACTGGGGATACCTAGTTCAACTCTGCTTAGTAAACTGAGCAAAACAGTAGATTCTCTTCCATCAAATGCACTGTACTTGCTGGAAACAGACCTTAGTGCCATTTACTCTGTGTAATTCAAAGGGAGCCCAATGGTGTCTTTCCTTACCCGAAAAGAACTGTTGCTCCTGGGATAAGAGACTGCATGTGATTCAACATCGTTGAGGAAGGTGAATTCAACACTGGCTTACCTAAAGAGAAGAACACTCTGCTTTTGACAAAAGCGCACTCTTCTCCCTTATGGAGTTACCTACACAGACAGAAGAGTGAGCTGGCTCAAAACAAAAAAAACGTGCATCCTAAACACACGGGGGATACCTAGTTCAAATCTGCTTAGGAAACTGAGCAAACAGTACCTTCTCATCCATCCAATGCACTGTACTTGCTGGGAACAGACAGGAGTGCCATTTGCACTGTGTATCTCAATGGTAGCCCAATAGTGCCTTTCATTACCCAAAAAGAACTGTTGCTCCTAGCTTAAGAGACTGCATGTGATTCAACTCCGTTTAAGAAGGTGAATTTAACACTGGCTTGCCTAAAAAGAAAAACACTCTGCTTTTGAGAAAAGTTCACTCCCTTCCTAAATGGAGTTTCCTATACAACCAATACTGTGAGCTGACTCAAAACAACAAATGTGCATCCTAAACACAAGGGGGATACCCAGTTCAACTCTGCTTAGGAAACTGATCAAACCAGTAGCCTATCTTCCATCCAATGCACTGTAGTTGCTGGAAACAGACGTGAGTGCCATTTGCTCTGTGTAATTTAAAGAGAGCCCAATAGTGCCTTTCCTTACCCGAAAAGAACTGTTGCTCCTGGGATAAGAGACTGCATGTGATTCAACCCCGTTTAGGAAGCTGAATTGAACACTGGCTTGCCTAAAGAGAAGAACACTCTGCTTTTGAGAAAAGCGCACTCTTCTCCTATATGGAGTTACCTACAGAGACAGAAGAGTGAGCTGCCTCAAGAGAAAAAAACTGTGCATCCTAACTCCAAGAGCCATACCTAGTTCATCTCTGCTTAGGAAACTGAGCAAAACAGTAGCTTCTCTTCCATCCAATGCACTTTTCTTGCTGAGATCATACGCGAGTGCCATTTTTCTCTTTATCTCAATGGGAGCCCAATAGTGCCTTTCCTTACCCAAAAAGAACTGTTGCTCCTGGGATAAGAGACTGTATATGATTCAACTCCCTTTAGGAAGGTGGATTCAACACTGGCTTGCCTAAAAAGTAGAACCCTCTGCTTTTGAGAAAAGTGCACTCTTCTCCTATATGGAGTTTCCTATACAGCCCGAACTGTGGGCTGGCTCAAAACAGAAAAACTCTGCATCCTAACCAAAAGCGGGATACCTAGTTCAACTCTGCTTAGGAAACTGGGCAAAAAATAGTTTCTCCTCCATCCAATACACTGTACTTGCTGGGAACAGACGTGATGCCATTTGCACTGTGTATCTCAATGTGAGCCAAATAGTGCCTTTCCTTACCCTAAAGGAACTGTTGATCCTAGCTTAAGAGACTGCATGTGATTCAACTCCCTTTAGTAAGGTGAATTCAACACCGGTTTGCCTAAAGAGAAGAACACTCTGCTTTTGAGAAAAACACACTCTTCTCCTATATGGAGTTTCCTATCCAGCCCGAACAGTAAGCTGGCACAAAGTAAAAAAGCTGTGCTTCCTAACCACACATGGGATACCTAGTTCAACTCTGCTTAGTAAACTGAGCAAAACAGTAGCTTCTCTTCCATCCAATGCACTGTACTTGCTGGGAACAGATGCGAGTGCCATTTGCGCTGTATAATTCAAAGAGAGCCCAATCGTTCCTTTCCATACCGAAAAGAACTGTTGCTCCTGGGATAAGAGACTTCATGTGATTCAACTCCGTTTAGAAAGTTGAATTGAACAGTGGCTTGCCTAAAGAGAAGAACACTCTGCTTTTCAGAAAAACGCACTCTTCTCCTATAAGGAGTTTCCTATACAGCCAGAATGGTGAGCTGGCTCAAAACAAAAAAACTGTTCATCCTAACCACAAGGGGGATACATAGTTCAACAATACTTAGGAAACTGATCAAAACAGTAGCTTCTCTTCCATCCAATGCACATTAGTGGCTGGGAACAGACGCGAGTGCCATTTGCACAGTGTATCTCAATGGCAGCCCAATAGTGCCTTTCCTTACCCTAAAAGAACTGATGCTCCTAGTTTAAGAGATTGCATGTGATTCAACTCCGTTTAGGAAGGTGAATTCAACCCTGGCTTGTCTAAAAAGAAAAACACTCTGCTTTTGAGAAAAGCACACTCCTTTTGTTTATGGAGTTTCCTATACAACCAGAACAGTGAACTGGCCCAAAAGAAAAATACTGTGCATCCTAACCACTCGGGCCATACCTAGTTCAACTCTGCTTAGGAAACTGAGCAAAACAGTAGTTTCTCTTCCATCCAATGCACATTACTGTACTTGCTGGGAACAGACGCGAGTGCCATTTGCACTGTATCTCAAAAGTAGCCCAATTGTCTCTTTCCTTACCGTAAAAGAACTGTTGCTCCTAGCTTAAGAGACTGCATGTGATTCAATTCCATTTAGGTAGGTAATTCAAAACTGGCTTGCCTAAAAAGAAAAACTCTAGCTTTAGAGAAAAGCACACTATTTTCCTATATGACGTTACCTATACAGCCAGAACAGTGAGCTGGATCAAACAAAAAAACTCTGCATCCTAATCCCATGGGCAACACCTAGTAAAACTCTGCTTAGGAAACTGAGTAAAGCAGTAGCTTCTCTTCCATCGAATTCACTGTATTTTCAGGGAACAGACGCGAGTGCCATTTGCACTGCGTATCTCAATGGGAGACCAATAGTGCCTTTCCTTACACGAATAGAACTGTTGCTCCTGGGATAAGAGACTGTATGTGATTCAACTCCGTTTAGGAAGGTGATTCAACACTGGCTTGCCTAAGAAGAAAAACACTCTGCTTTTGACAAAGGCACACTCCTCTCCTATATGGAGTTACCTATACAGCGAGAACAGTAAGCCGGCTCAAAACAAAAAAACTGTGCATCCTAAACACACGGGCCATATCTAGTTCAACTCTGCTTAGGAAACTGAGCAAAAGAGTAGCTTCCCTTCCATCTAATTCACTGTACTTGATGGGAACAGGGGAAGTGCCATTTGTACTGTGTAATTGAAAGGGAACCCAATAGTGCCTTTCCTTACCCTAAAAGAACTGTTGCTGATGGGATAAGACTGCATGTGATTCAACTCCGTTTAGCAAGGTGAATTTAACACTTGCTTGCCTATTGGGAAAAACACACTGCTCTTGACAAAAGCGCACTCTTCTCCTATATGGAGTTTCCTATACAGCCAGAACAGTTAGCTGGCTCAAAACAAAAAAACTGTGCATCCTAAACACAAGGGCCATACCTAGTTCAACTCTGCTTAGGGAACTGAGCAAAAAAGTAGCTTCTCTTCCATCGAATGCACTTTAGTTGCTGGGATCATTCACGAGTGCCATTTTTTCTCTTTATCTCAATGGGAGCCCAAAACTGCCTTTCCTTACCCAAAAGTACTGTTGCTCCTAGCTTAAGCTACTGCATGTGATTCAACTCCGTTTAGGAAGGTGAATTCAACACTGGCTTGCCTAAAAAATAACACTCTGCATTTGAGAAAAGCACACTCTTCACGAAATATATGGATTTTCCTGTACAGCCAGAACAGTGAGCTGGCTCAAAACAAAAGAACTGTGCATCTTAACCACATGGGAGATACCTAGTTCAACTCTGCTTAGGAAATTGCGCAAAACAGTAACTTCTCTTCCATCCAATGCTCTGTACTTGCTGTTAAGAGACGCGAATGCCATTGGCACTGTGTAATTCAAAGGGAGCCGAATAGTGCCTTTCCTTACCCGAAAAGAACTGTTGCTCCTGGGATAAGAGACTGCATATGATTCAACTCCGGTTAGGAAGATGAATTCAACAATTGCTTGCCTAAAGGAAAAACACTCTACTTTTGAGAAAAGTGCACTCTTCTCGTATATGGAGTTTCCTATAGAGCCAGAACTGTGTCCTGGCTCAAAACAAAAAAACTGTGCATCCTAACCACAAGGGGGATACCTAGTTCAACTCTCCTTAGGAAACTGAGGCAAAACAATAGTTTCTCTTTCATCCAATGCACTGTACTTGCTTGCAACAATCGCCAGTGCTATTTGCACTGTATATCTCAATGGTGGCCCAATAGTGCCTTTCCTTACTCGAAAAGAACTGTTGTTCCTAGCTTAAGAGACTGCATGTGATTCAACTCCGTTTAGGAAGGTGAATTCAACACTGGCTTCCCTAAAAAGAAAGACACTCTGCTTTTGAGAAAAGCGCAATCTTCTCCTATATGGATTTTCCTATAGAGCCAGAACAGTGAGCTGGCTCAAAACAAAAAAACTGCACATCCTAACCACAAGGGGGATACCTAGTAAAACTCTCCATATTAAACTGAGCAAAACAGTATTTTCTCTTCCATCCAATGCACTGTACTTGCCGGGAACAGACGCGAGTGCCATTTGCACTGTGTATCTCAATGGGCACCCAATAGTGCCGTTCATTACCTGAATAGAACTATTGTTCCAAGCTTAAGATAATGCATGTAATTCAACTCCATTTAGGAAGGTGATTTCAGCAGTGGCTTGCCTAAAGAGAAAAACACTCTGCTTTTGACAAAAGTGCCCTCTTCTCCTATATCGAGATTCCTATACTGCAAGAACAGTGAGCTTGCTCAAAAGGAGAACACTCTACATCCTAACACACGGAGGATACCTAGTTGAACTCTGATTAGGAAACTGAGCAAAACAGTAGCTTCTATTCCATCCAATACACTGAAATTGCTAGGAACAGACCCGAGTGCCATTTCCACTGTGTATCTCAATGGTAGCCCAATAGTGCCTTTCCTTACCCGAAAACAACTCTTGCTGGTAGGATAAGAGACTGCATGTCATTCAACTCCGTTTAGGAAGCTGAATTCAACCCTAGGTTGCCTAAAGAGAAAAACACTCTGCTTTTGAGAAAATCGCCCTCTTCTCCTATATGGAGTTTGCTATACTGCCAGAACAGTGAGCTGTCTCAAAACAAAAAAACTGTGCATGCAAACCAGACGGGCCATTCCTAGTTCAACTCTGCTTAGGAAACTGAGCAAAACAGTAGCTTCTCTTCCATCCAATGCACTGTACTTGCTGGGAACAGAAGTGAGTGCTATATTCACTGTGTAATTCCAAGGGAGCCCAATAGTGCCTTTCCTTAACCGAAAAGAACTGTTTTTCCTGGTATAAGAGACTGCATGTGATTCAAATCCATTTAGGAAGGTCAATTCAACACTGGCTTGCCTAAAGGGAAAAACGCTCTGCTTTTGAGAAAAGTGTACTCTTCTCCTATATGGAGTTTCCTATACAGCCAGAACAGTAAGCTGGTGAAAAACAAGAAAAACTCTGCATCCTAATCATTCGGGGGATACCCAAGTCAACTCTGCTTAGGAAACTGAGCAAAACAGTAGCTTCATTTCCATCCAATGCACTGTACTTGCTGGGAACAGACGCGAGTGCCATTTGTACTGTGTATCTCAGTGGGAGCCCAATAGTGCCTTTCCTTATCCGAAAAAACTGTTGCTCCAAGCTTAAGAGACTGCATGTTATTCAACTCCGTTGAGGAAGGTGAATTCAACACGGGCTTGCCAAAGAGAAAAACACTCTGCTTGTTTGAAAACTGCACTCTTGTCCTTTATGGAGTTACCTATACAACCAGAACAATGAGCTGGTTATAAACAAAAAACTATGCAACCTAAAGACAAGGGCCATACCTAGTTCAACTCTGCTTAGGAAACTGATCAAAACAGTAGCTTCTCTTCCATCCAATGCGTCGTACATGCTGAGAACAGACGCGAGTGCCATTTGCACTGTGTAACTCAAAGAGACCCCAATAGTGCCTTTCCTTACCCGAAAAGAACTGTTGCTCCTGGGATAAGAGACTGCATGTCATTCAACTCCGTTTAGGAAGGTGAATTCATCACTGGCTTGCGTAAAGGGAAAAACTCTCTGCAGTTGAGAAAAGCACACTCTTCTCCTATACGGAGTTACCTATACAGCCAGAACAGTGAGCTGTCTCAAAACAAAAGAACTGTGCATGCTAACCACACGGGCAATACCTAGTTCAACTCTGCTTAGGAAACTTAGCAAAACAGTAGCTTCTCTTCCATCCAATGCACTGTACTTGCTGGGAACAGACGTGAGTGCCATTTGCACTGTGTATTAGAAAGGGAGCCCAGTTGTGCCTTTCCTAACCCAAAAAGAACTGTTGCTCAAGGGGTAAGAGACTGCATGTGATACAACTCTGTTTAGGAAGGTGAATTAAAAACTGGCTTGGCTAAAAAGAAAAACACTCTGCTTTCTAGAAAAGCCCACTCATCTCCTTTATGGGGTTAACTGTACAGCCAGAACAGTGAGCTGGCTGAAAACAAAAAAACTGTGCATCCTAAACTCAAGGGGAATACCTAGCTCAACTCTGCATAGGAAATTGAGTAAAACAGTAGCTTCTCTTCCATCCAATTCACTGTACTTGCTGGCAACAGAGGCAAGTTTCATTTGCACTTTCTAATTCAAAGGGAGCCCAGTAGTGCCTTTTCTTTTGCGAAAAGAACTGTTGCTCATGAGATAAGAGACTGCATGTGATTCAACTCCGTTTAGGAAGGTGAATTCAACACTGGCTTGCCTAAAGAGAAAAACATTCTGCCTTTGAGAAGAGAAAAATTTTCTCCTATATGGAGTTACTTATACAGCCAGAACAGTGAGCTGGCTCAAAACAAAAAAACTGTGCATCCTAACCAGACGGGGGATATCTAGTTCAACTCTGATTAGGAAACTGAGCAAAACGGTACCTTCTCTTCAATCCATTGCACTGTACTTGCAGGGGAGCTGAACCCAGGGCCATTTGTATTGTGTAACTCAATGGGAACCCAATGCTGCCTTTCCTTACCCGGAAAGAACTGTTGCTCCTGGGATAAGAGACTGCATGTGACTCAACTATGTTTAGAAAGGTGAATTCAACACTGGCTTGCCTAAAAAGAAAAACACTCTGCTTTTGAGAATAGTGCACTCCTCTCCTCTATGGAGTTACCTATTCAAACAGAACAGTGAGGTGGCTCAAAAGAAAAAAACTGTGCATCGTAAATACACGGGCCATAGCTAGTTCAACTCTGTTTAGGAAACTGAGCAAAACAGTAGCTTCTCTTCCATCCAATGCACTGTACTTGCTGGGAACAGACGCCT
Organism: Peromyscus nudipes; assembly: GCA_902168325.1. NCBI lineage: Eukaryota > Metazoa > Chordata > Mammalia > Rodentia > Cricetidae > Peromyscus > Peromyscus nudipes. The sequence continues at coordinate 42,460 of CABHPH010137737.1, forward strand.
GTGCCATTTCTCTGTGTATCTCAATGGGAGCCCAATAGTGCCTTTCCTTACCCGAAAACACCTCTTGCTGGTAGGATAAGAGACTGCATGTGATTGTACTCCGTTTAGGAAGGTGAATTCCACCCAGGGTTGCCTAAAGAGAAAAACACTCTGCTTTTGAGAAAAGCACCCTCTTCTCCTGTATGGAGTTTCCTATACAGCCAGAACAGTGAGCTGGCTCAAAACAAAATAACTGTGCATCCTAACCACACGGGCCATACCTAGTTCAACTCTGTTTAGGAAACTGAGCAAAACAGTTGCTTCTCTTCATTCAAATGCACTGTACTTGCTGGGAAAAGACAAGAGTGCCATTTGCACTGTGTATCTCAATGGGGGCCCAATAGTGCCTTTTCTTACCCGAAAGAACTGTTTCTCCTCGAAAAGAGACTGCATGTGTTTCAACTCCGTTTAGGAAGGTGAATTCAAACTGGGTTGCCTAAGGGAAAAACACTCTGCTTTTGAGAAAAGCACACTCTTCTCCTATATGGAGTTATGTATACAGCCAGAACAGTGAGCTGGCTCAAAACAAAAAAACTGTGCATCCTAAACACACGGGCCATACCTAGTTCACATTGCTTAGGAAACTGACCAAAACAGTAGATTCTCTTCCATCAGATTCACTGTACTTGCTTGGAACAGAGGCGAGTGCCATTTGCCCTATGTAATTCAAAGGAAGCTCAATAGTGGCTTTCCTTACCTGAAAAGAACTGTTGATCCTAGCTTAAGAGACTGCATGTTATTCAACTCCGTTTAGGAAGGTGAGTTCAACACGGGCTTGCCTAAAGAGAAAAACACTCTGCTTTTTTGAAAATTGCACTCTTCTCCTATATGGAGTTACCCCTATAGCCAGAACAGTGTGCTGGTTATAAATAAAAAAAACTGTGCATCCTAAACATAAGTGCCAAAGCTAGTTCAACTCTGCTCAGGAAAGTGAGAAAAAGAGTACCTTCTCTTCCATCCAATGCACTGTACTTGCTGGGAACAGACACGAGTGCCATTTGCACTGTGTAATTCAAAGGGAGCGCAATAGCGCCGTTCCTTACCGGAAAAGAACAGATGCTCCTGGGATTAGAGACTGCAAGTGCTTCAACTCCGTTTTGGAAGGTGAATTCACACTGGCTTGCCTAAGGGAAAAACACTCTGCTTTTGAGAAAAGCACACTCTTCTCCTATATGGAGTTACCTATACATCCAGAACAGCTAGCTTGCTAAAAACAAAAAAAACTGTGCATCCTAAACAATCGATCCATACCTAGTTCAACTCTGCTTAAGAAATTGAGCAAAACAGTATCTTCTCTTCCATCCAATTCACTGTACTAGCTGGGAACAGAGGCGAGTGCCATTTGCAATGTGTAATTCAAAGGGAGCCCAATATTGTCTTTCCTTACCCGAAAAGAACTGTTGCTTCTGGGATAAGAGAATGCATTCGATTCAACTTTGTTTAGAAAGGTGAATTCAACACTGGCTTGCCTAAAGAGAAAATCACTCTGCTTTTTTGAAAAGCAAACTCTTCTTCTATATGGAGTTACCTACACAGCCAGAACAGTGAGCTGGCTCAAAACAAAAAAACTGTGCATCCGAAACACACGGGCCATACCTAGTTCAACTGTGCTTAGGAAACTGACAAAAACAGTAGCTTCTCTTCCATCCAATGCACTTTACATGCTGGGAACAGACACGTGTGCCATTTGCACTGTGTTATTCAAAGGGAGAACAATAGTACCTTTCCTTAACAGAAAAGAACATTTAGGAAGGTGAATTCAACCCTGGGTTGCATATAGAGAAAAACACTCTGCTTTTGAGAAAAGCGCAATCTTCTCCTATATGGAGTTTCTTAGACAGCCAGAACAGTGAGCTGTATCAAAACAAAAAAACTGTGCATCCTAACCACACGGGGAATACCTAGATCAACTCTGCTTAGGAAACTGAGCAATACAGTAGCCTCTCTTCCATTCAATGCACTTTACTTGCTGGGAACTAACGCGAAGTGACATTTGCACTGTGTATCTCAATGGGAGCCCAATCGTACCTTTCCTTTCCCGAAAAGTACTGTTGCTCCTAGCTTAAGAGACTGCAAGTTATTCAACTCTGTTTAGCCAGGTGAATTCAACACGCGCTGGACTAAAGAGAAAAACACTCTGCTTTTTGAAAATTGCACTCTTCTCCTACATGGAGTTACCTATATAGCCAGAAAAGTGAGCTAATTCAAAAAAAAAAAATTGTGCTTCCTATCCAAACGGGGGATACCTAGTTCAACTCTGCTTAGGAAACTGAGCAAAACAGTAGCTTC
>CABHPH010137739.1:0-21768 GCA_902168325.1 Peromyscus nudipes
CTACCACCGCCCCAGCTGGTTTCTTTGTTTTTAAAGTTTAATAATATTCCACTCTGTATATTGTAGACAAAGTTTTCCTATCCTGACTGCCTGGTCCTAAATAAACACACAGAGGCTCATGTTAATTACAAATGCTTGTTCAATAGCTCAGGCTTACTACTAACTAGTTCTTACATTTAAATTAACCCATTTCTATTAATTTATGTATTGTCATGTGGCTCATGGCTTTACCTCTCCTCTAGCACGTCTTGCTTCCTGAACAGCTGGCTCCAGTCTCCCTGACTCCACCCTTTTTTCCCTCAGCGTTTTCAGTTTGGCTTTCTCGCCTAGCCTTATTCTGCCTTGCTATATGCCAAACCAGCTTTTTTTTTCTTTATTAACGAATGAGAGTAATACATAGTCACAGAGTACAGAAGGATTATTCTACAGCAGTATATATAATGATATTTTAATTATTCTTTCATTTATTGATACTTAGGATATTTCCATATCATGATTATTTTGAGTAATGCTACAGTGGACATAAATATGTAGATATCAAGCTTTGTTTAGGTACCAAAAGTATATTGAATCGTGGTAGTTTGTTTTTTTAAATTTTCTGGGGAACTGCCGCTGTATTTTGCATGATGGCTGGATCAATTTACATTCTCATCAAATATGTAAAAGGGCTCCCCTTCCCGACATCCTCACCAACACTTTTTGTCTCAATTTTTTAATATTAGCCACTCTGGAAGGTATTAGTGGATACCTCACTATGGTTCTGATTCACATTTTTATGGTAATTAGTAATTTTGAGTACTTCTTCATATATCTGTTGGCTGTCCTGTTCGCAAGAATGTCTTATTCAGGTCCATTGCTCATTTTTAAACTTGGAAGGAGTTTTTGCTAGGGAGTTGTATGAGTTTTCTGTGTGTGTGTTTTGGATAGTAACCCTTATAGCAGACATAGTTCGTTCCCCCCTTTTTGTGTGGTGGTGTCTTAATGGAATATGGTCCTACTTGCTGAACTTTGCTGTTATCTGCAGTTTTGTTGTCATATAAAAACATTTCTGACCAGTGACTTAGAACTTTACCCCTCTATTTTCCTTTAGGAGTCCTGCCACTTAAGTCTTTGACGTGAATTTGGAGAAATGATACCAAGAGCAAATTCCACATTAAAAGTATTGGTGTGGTTGATATGTTGTGCACCCCAATAAACTTATCAGAGAACAGAACAGCCACTATATTAAACGTAGGTTTAGGCAGTGGTAGTACACGCCTTTAATCCTAGCATTCAGGAGGCAGAGATCCATCTGGATCTCTGTGAGTTCAAAGCCACACTGGAAACAGCCAGGCATGGTGACACACGCCTTTAATCCTAGGAAGTGATGGCAGGAAGCAGAAAGGTATATAAGGACCAGGAACTAGAGCCTTTTTAAGCTTTTAGCTTTTTGGCAGCAGTTCAGCTGAGATCCGTTCAGGTGAGGACTCAGAGGCTTTCAGTATGAGGAAATAAGATTAGCTGAGGAATTGGCAAGAGATTTGTCTATATATCGGTGTATCTAGTTTTCATCCAGCTTCATTACCCTTGTAACAATTTAGTGGATAAGTAGTTTTGATGGTGCCTATCTGCAGTCCTTGCTTGGAGAGACTGAGGCAAGAGAGTCCTTGAGCTCAATATGTAGAGACTAGCCTGAAAATAGTGATACTGGGTTTCAGAAATAAATATGAGTGGCCATATGTATGTGGGCTTATTTTTTACTGCTCTGTGTATCTGCCAGCACTGTACTATTGTGATTATTGTATCTTATAATATTTGAAATTAGGAAGTAGTTCTGTTCTTGCTCAAGACTGTTGAGCTAATTAGGGTATTTTGATTAATTTTTTAAAATTTCTGTGAAAAATATAATTGGAATTTTGATAGTGACTACATTCTATCTGTAGTTTGCTTTGGGTAGTTGTCACAACATTTATTTTTTATCCAGTTTATGAACATAAATACTTTTACATGTGCCTTTGTCTGTATTTTATTTTATCAATATTTGTTAGTTTTTAGTGTTTGGGTCAGGATGGCTAAATTTATTTGTGGATTTGTTTTTGAGTTTCTGTTCCAAGCAGTTTATCGTTAGTATATGGATTTTGCATTCCACAACTTTTTGAGTTTATTAGTTCTAACATTTTCTTGTTAGAATCTGAGGTTTTTCTCTCTGCAAGATATTTTCATCTGCAATCAGAGAAAAATCATTTCTTTGCACAGCTGGGATTTTGAGTGCTGTTTTGAGTAGGGAGTGAGGAGAATGGGCATCCTTGTCTTATTCCTGCCTTGTCTTGTTTCCCATGTTATAGCCAAAATTTTCGGCTTTCCTAGTGATTAAATATCAGATATTTGTTGTTTCCCTTTGAGATAGGATCTCCGGTAGCTCAGAGTAGTCAAATTGTAGTTAGTAGCACCTAAAAAGCTCTCTTCCCTTCATCAGCCTCTTCTGAATATTTAACCACTCCAGGCACTTCATGTTCTTAGATGGACATGGAAGAAATCAGCTTCTTGGACTGCATCCCACTCATCTGAGGAGCCCAGGGCTTGTTCATTCTGATTTCACTTTGTACCATGGGTGCTATAAGTTGTGAGGACATCTCTCTTGGCACAGAACTTGAAGGAGTGGTGATGAGGGCAAAGTAAACTGTTTTTTTTTCTTACTCTTGTGGTTTGTGCTGTATATATGAACATCCCTGTTCGACTCCGACATTCCTGGATTCCCAGTTGTCAATAAATAATTAGTGTTCAAAGCTGCTGCTGGTGTAGAGAGATGAAGCAGAAAGCTCCCAATGCCACCATTGTGCATATACCTCTCTGATGACCAATATTATTGTGTCTTCTGCTCTCTTACAAATCCCTACTTTCCTTTCCAGGCTATTGCTGTTCTGAAAATTGTGCGTCATTACCCTTTGTTTTTTAAAAAAAGTTCAATTGAATATGTATCCCCAAACAATATGCTCCTTCATTGTTTTGCTTTCTGTTGACTGGTGGCAGTGTGTTGCCTGTATCTTGCTGTTTTTGTAAAAAATGAGATATATTTCCATCGGATTTATCTCTATAGTTGAAGGTGTAGACTGGTTTATGTATCTTGTGAAATTAAATGGGGTTATAGCATTATGCAAATGATGACTTTGATTTATAGGAAAAATACAAATGTAATTTTCAGACATGGTGTTCTGTTTGTAAAAATTACATTTTAATAAGGAGCCAAATAAATATAAAAACATGGCTTGTAGTGTGGTGATATTTTATTTGTGATAAAATGTGATATTTTATTTGTATGTTAATGAAGTTGACTGGAGATCAGAGGTCAAATAGCCATTAAGCAGAAGTCCAACCGTGGTAGCACACACCCTTAATCTGATCACATGGCAGGCAGAGTCTCTCTGTGGTCAAGGACACAGCCAAGCATGGTGACATGAGCCTTTAATCCCAGTACCAACCATAGAGACCTGGAGGTCTATATAGACAGGCAGTGATGAGGAAGTGATGTGGCTGGGTTTAGAGCCAATGAGAAGACAGAATAGAAAGGCAATAAAAACACAAGTCAGGCAGGAAAAAACTTTGTATGGGGAAGCTACTGCTGGTGGTAAGCTAAAGCTAGTCATGGATATTGCTTTGATCTCTTTGGCTATTTCCTCTGTTTTTTGGCTCTGAGTTTCTTATTTACTAAGACTGTTTAGAATTTCGTCTACAGCTACCCTGTTGTGGGATATTTTGATCATACTCTGATAATCTGGAGACTGCCAATAAAATTTATCTTGAATCAGAGGGTGGAGTTAGCTACTAGCTGACCAGAATTGGCCATAGAGGTTTTGGAGAACCCAGGTCATATAGAGAGACACAGGAAGTAGTAGGGAGGGATTTAGAAAGATTCTCTGGCCCTTTGGGTCAAGCTAGGAGAGAGAGAGAGGTGAGGTCACTGGCTGCTTCTCTGATCAGTCAGGTTTTTTTTGTTGTTGTTGTTTATTTATTTTTATGTGCATTGCTGTTTTTCCTGCATGTATGTCTCTGTGAGGGTGTTAGATGCCCTGGAACTGGAATTACAGACTGTTTTGAGCTGCCGTGTGGGTGCTGGGAATTGAACCCAGGTCTTCTGGAAGAGCAGCCAGTGCTCTCAACTGCTGAGCCACCTCTCCAGTTCCTCAATCAGGTTTTTACCCCCTATTTGTCTCCCGGGTTTTATTTAATAATAGAACAATACAAGTAATTGCTTCACTGCCCAGCCTGATAACCTGAGTTTACCTCACACCACTCCCTGCAACTACACTAACAGCAGATAAAAATTCGCATAACAGAGTTTGGAATCTGACCACAAGCAAAACACTAGGTATCTTTTTATTGAGATCTGAGCTATCAGCTGTTTGAACCAGGGAAGGGGGGTGAGATGGGATTGGGATACTTCTTTTATTTGTTGTTTCATTCTGTCTTTTACAAGCTGGCAACTAGCTCATTTGGTTTCTTTGGGGGAGGTTTTTAAGGATGCAATCTTCCTGGTCTTGGGCCTTGTTTTTTGCCTTTCTAGGCACTCAGGGTGAGATACTGTTGCAGTGTACTTGGACAAAACCCGATCAGTCTTACAGTTTGGATGTGAAATATCTATCCCTCACAGGTCATATGTTTGAATAAGTAATCCCAACAAGTAATAGAATTTTGAGAGTTTGTAAAATGTCTGGGAAGTTGGACCTAACTGGAGGAAGTGAGTAACTAGGGGCAGGCCTTGAAGTTTATAGCCCAGCCCCATTTCCGGTTCTTCTGCTTCCTGCTCCGCTAGATAAAAGAAAGTAGGGAGTGCTAGCCATGTGCAGCTACAGTGCCTCCAATTCCCAATACAAAGTTCATTTTTCTGTAAACTGCTTTTGATCACAGTCATAACAGAAAGCTAGCTAACATACGCATTGTTCTTTGATGGTTTTATCATAGCCTTTCTCTTCCTGCTGTTTGGTGGCTGCTGCATGGTACTAGGTAAAGACTGTCTACTTCAGCATTGACTGGAAAGGCTCTTTGTTTCAGTTCCTGTTTTGTTCCCAGTCCCCAGCTTGCTACTTCTTTTCACTCAGCCAAGCTCTGATATGCCTGGGAGTGTTCAACTCTTTGACTTCTGCTGTGCTCCATGTCTTTGGAGCTCTCATTGAAAATATGTGGGAAAGAATGTGGATGGGTTCAGCTCTGCTCTGCATGTGGGGCTTTTCTTGATTCTAATTTATGTTAGCCCAAATGTGATCTGTCACTCAAAGTTGTTATTGTTCAACTTGTCTTCTTCAAAGACATTCTTCTTTCCTTACTGTTTCCTCAGGAATAAAAGAGGTCATAGGCTACTTTGCTGTTAGCAAGATCTTCTCACTTTTGGGAATTATGTTCATTGAGATACACTTGCATCTTCATTTCATTTACAACTTTTTTTAAAAAAGATTTATTTATTTATTATGTATACAGCATGTATGACCAGAAGAGAGCACCAGATCTCGTTATAGATGGTTGTGAGCCACTATGTGGTTGCTGGGAATTGAACTCAGGACCTCTGGAAGAGCAGTCAGTGCTCTTAACCTCTGAGCCATCTCTCCAGCCCTCATTTACAACTTTTTAAACTGTGGTTTTGTTGCCTGTTTTGCTTGCTCTGTTAGGATGCGAATAACAAGCTCTTGTAAAGTCTCCCTTCAAACAAGCAGAAATCTCTATGAGTTGTGGAGGCCTGCACTGTGTATTCTGGGATTGGAACCTCTCTTTTGTTAATGACATCTATGGTCTTTGATATTTCTATCTTTGTTTCCTTGTTTATAAGAAGAACAAGAATGTTTTAGATTCCCCTTAGGTAATTTCTTCAGCCATGCAGAACACGGCCTTTCCTAGGGGAATTTTACTTAACAGGAAATCAGTTCTAGCATGATAACCTAATTGAAGAATTTTTATACTCTGTAGCTGATGATGATGGCACTATTGCTTTTGGCACACGGAGTTCATGGTCCCACCAGTATTTTTACTGCATATCAAAATAAACACTTTACCTATAGGTTTAAAAGTATATGGTTGTATTTTTTAAATAAAATCATAGCTGTGTGAGTTGTTAATTGAGCTCTGTGAGTACTATGGAGTTGATAAATGAATTTTCATAGAGTATTCTGTGAATTTCCTGAGACTTTATGGATTCTTTTGATGATGATACGTGCGTTTGCGCGCACACACGTACAATCTCTCTCTCTCTCTCTCTTTCTCTCTCTCTCTCTTTCTCCCCCCCCCACAACCTGGGAGAGATAAGGAAGCACAATTTTTAAATTTTGAATAAAATTGTAAATAAATTGTAGGCTGTAAGTGTTAAGAGCAATGTAACCACATGAAATCATTTTTTAAATAATGTTCTTTAGAATAGTATCAAACAACACCTTTGAAGAATGTCTGCCCTTTGTTTGCTACAAAACTAATTTCAAGATGACCACCTAGTTTTTGTCTTACATATTTACATATTTGTTTTAATAGTTTGTGATAAGATAACTTTTGAGTAGTTTCTATATTAGTATTCCTCAAATTGTATTCTGATCCAAATAATTTAATATGCTTCCCATTTCTCCCACTCATCAGCACACTTGTGCCCTTTTGTACCCTCAAATCACCCCAGCCAGGGAGTTGACTAGAGAAGGTGGTAAGTAGTGGTTGGTCAACAGATTTAAGACTTTTTCTGTCATAGTTTATGTGACTTCTAAATACTGAATGTTGTTTTAAGCATTGAGTGCAACTTAAAAACTTATGAAATGATTTATATTGCCTTTCTATTGGAAGAAGAATTATTGGGAAATAACATCAACTCAAACTTCTCTTTTTAATTTTTAAGAGGCCTGGAAATTGAAATCAACCTCATAAACCACATCTGAATTTTAACTCATTAAGAAAGGTATTAATGATAGTATATCATATATATAGTTGTTTTGGTAGTTATACATTAAATTTATGGTACAGCATAAGGATCTTGCTTATATTCTTTTGTCTGTGGACCCTATTCCATACAACTAGCATACACATGTAGTTTACATTACATCTACACATTAGATATTTATAACTGTCTCTTGACTTATTTTATTTTATGATATAATTTAATTCTACATATCAACTGCAGATTCCCTTGTTCTCCCCCCTCCCGGCTCCCTCCCCTTCCCCCCAGCACACCCCCCATTCCCATCTCCTCCAGGGCAAAGACTTCCCCGAGGATTGAGATCAACCTGTTAGACTCAGTCCAAGCAGGTCTGGTCCCCTCCTCCCAGGCTGAGCCAAGCATCCCAGCATAAGCCCCAGGTTTCAAACAGCCAACTCATGCACTGAGCACAGGACCTGGTCCCACTGCCTGGATGCCTCCCAAACAGATCAAACCAATCAACTGTCTCACCTATTCAGAGGGCCATTGGTTCATAGTTCATGTGTTTCCATTCGTTTGACTATTTGTCCCTGTGCTTTATCCAATCTTGTTCTCAACAATTCTCGCTCATATAAACCCTCCTCTTTCTCGCCAATTGGACTTCTGGAGCTCCACCCGGGGCCTGGCCGTGGATCTCTGCATCCAGTTCCCTCAGTCATTGGATGGGGTTTCTAGCACAACGATTAGGGTGTTTGGCCATCCTATCACCGGAGTAGGTCAGTTCAGGCTGTCTCTCGACCATTGCCAGTAGTTTATTGTGGAGGTATCTTTGTGGATTTCTGTGGGCCTTTCTAGCACTTTGCTTCTTCCTATTGTCATGTGGTCTTCATTTACCATGGTCTCCTATTCCTTGTTCTCCCTCTCTGTTCCTGATCCAGCTGGGATCTCCCGCTCCCCCAAGCTCTCTTTTCCCATCGCCTGTCAGAATGGCTAAGATCAAAAACACTGAAGACACCTTATGCTGGAGAGGATGTGGAGCTAGGGGAACTCTCCTCCACTGCTGGTGGGAATGCAAGATTGTACAACCACTTTGGAAATCAATATGGCGCTTTCTTAGAAAATTGGGAATCAATCTCCCCCAAGATCCAGCTATACCACTCTTGGGCATATACCCAAGGAATGCTCAGTCATACCACAAGGGCACTTGCTCAGCTATGTTCATATCAGCATTATTTGTAATAGCCAGAACCTGGAAACAACCTAGATGCCCTTCAACTGAAGAATGAATAAATAAAATGTGGTACATATACATAATGGAATACTATTCAGCAGAGAAAAACAATGACATCATGAGGTTTGCAGGCAAATGGATGGATCTAGAAAAAATCATCCTGAGTGAGGTAACCCTGACTCAGAAAGACAAACACAGTATGTACTCACTCATAGGAGGATACTAGATGTGGAACAAGGATGACTGGACTGCTACTCACAACACCAAGGAGGCTACCTGTCTCTTGACTTTTTTTGGCTGACGAAATGTACACTATGGCATTGAGGCAAAATAAAATCTTAATTTTTATTTGGTATTTAGCTCAGGGACTTACAGTTTCCAGGACATTGTGGATAAAATTAGGCCTTCTATCATCTAAGGTCTAGTGCCAAAAGTGCCTGTTGAGCTTCTTGTTTTCAGATTAATTGGATTTTAGATGATGGACTCAGAGTTTTCTTTTTAAAAGATTTATTCTCATTTTATGTGTATGTGTGTTTGTGTTTCTGTGAGTCAGTGCCACGTGTGTGCAAGTGCCTGCAGAGGCCAGGAGAGGGCATTGGGTTTCTTGGAGTTAGAGTTAGGCCTGATAAGGGAAGGGTACTGGGAACCAGACTTGGGTCCTCTGGAAGAGCAGCAAGTACTCTTACTTGCTGAGCCATTGCTCCAGTCCCAAGTCTCAGGGTTTTCAAGACTTTGAGTATTTTTTTTTTTTTTTTTTGCTTACCTCTTCTTTATTCATGTGTTGAAGCAATAACTAACTATAAGATTTGGATCTTGGAATTTTAGTGACAACAATTTCCTTCTCTTATTTGTCAGTTAGGGATGATATACCTTCTCTAAGTCAATTGCAAATACCCAATGAAATGTTTGTAAAAGCCTAGATATACAATAATTGGTTATTTAATGGTAAATCAGTGAGTCTGTGACCGTCTCCCTTCCCTTGCAAAGATTCTCTATAGTTGAAGTTAATCTAAATGTGCTTTTTCTTAATTAACAGTGTTTGAAAAGCATTTTCTCATTGACAGTCTATCCATCGTAAGCACTTTAACCGAAGTATTAATAATAACAACAACAATAATAACAGCAACAATAATTACTATTATGATTACTATTGAAACAGGATTTACTTTGTACCCCAGTCTAGCCTGGAACAGTCTTTAGTCCAGACTGTCTCAGTCTCAGAAAACCTCCTTCCTTAAGGCCTTCCTATTGATGGGATTTTAGACATGAGCTTTGACACCTTGTTTGAAACTAAATTTGAAGCATAAATTTACTCAAGTTCTGAAAGTATTTGCAGGTATAAATATTTTGTCTTGTGGGAACTTTAATGTCATTTACATGAAGTCATTTGAGTTTTCAAATGAGGAAGACAAGGCGTGGACATCTCCAGTGATTCACCTCAGGTGTGAGTGACGTCTGGGGCATCGCAGTGTTACTTTTAAATGGCCATTGCCCTACTAGAGTTCCCAGGTATGGATAAGCCTAGTGCTTTTACATGTGATGTATTTCTCACGTGAGTGCCACAGTACTGATCCACGCTTAGGGACAATAACAATGGAAAACCCACTTCTCCTGCAGGCAGTTGCTTCTCATACGAAGAAAAAAATCTCCCCTTGTCCATTTCCCTCCAGTTTCAGTGTTGTGATTTAGGTAACTGAGTTTAAGTATATAACAGCACAAAGAAAAGTCCTGTTTTATCATTGGCCCTCAGAGTGAACACTGAGAAAATTCTCACACTGAGATGTCATTTTAACAAAGGGGGCAGCAGATAGAGATTGGGGAGGAGGACAGCCGTGTGTGAGCTATGACATTCTGATGTGACACTACTTTCTTTAGTGGAAAGTCTTTTACTTATGTTTCAGTCTCTTTGAGCATGTTCTAATTTTTTTTTTTTTTTTTTTTTGGTTTTTCGAGACAGGGTTTCTCTGTGTAGCTTTGCGCCTTTCCTGGAACTCACTTGGTAGCCCAGGCTGGCCTCGAACTCACAGAGATCCGCCTGCCTCTGCCTCCCGAGTGCTGGGATTAAAGGCGTGCGCCACCACCGCCCAGCTGAGCATGTTCTAATTTATGACAGTATCACACTCACAAAACCAAAAGTTTCCCTGTTTTATGTAGCTAATTGTTTAGGCAGTTAAAACTTTTGTAGTTTGGTTACATCTTTTCAGTAAAACTGCTAATATTGATAACATTGGATAGATATTGTATGCCTCAGATCAGATGTTCCTCTGTGTTGAATTAGAACTGTTGGACATATTTTTCTTTCATGAATAAGTATGGAGCTTAAAGCATATATTGCTTATACCCCAGTCTTGAAGAGATAGTACTTTTGCATCATAGTAAAAATGGTTTTTTCTTTGGTTACTTACTATTAAACAATGATTACATGAAAAGGCCCGAGTTGGTTTTTAATATTATTGCTATAAATACTTAAAAGTATGATGAGAATTATGTAATAGAACTAAATACACATTTGAGAAACACTGTGCATGTTGGTGAGCTAACCTTTGGACTTGACTGTTTTAGACATCTTCACCACTTACTCCATCTCTTTATAAAACTCCTTATGTTTTCCTCTTGTATATAATAGATTCCAGGTTTGATAGCCAAGGAGACACTGTGAAGACTGAACTCATGTGTATTCTATCACTTTTAAGGCAGCCCTCTCTGTAATTTCACAAGACAGGCTTGAAAACCAGAAGTAACCCAACTCCAAAATTGGCAGTAAATCCTCTGACAGGGAAAAGGTGACGTATTATGTAATAAATTCCTTTGTTGAAAAAGAGATGTCGCAATACTGGAAAGTGAAGTAACAAATGTTTCCTTTTAAATTTGGAAAGGCCTTTACTTATTTCTTGTCTGTCCCTGTGGACTTCTAACAGGCCTGTGTTGAAAGGTTTTTTCAGATGTCCAATACTTCAGTGAGAGTGAATGGCAGCATTTATACGTTGACATATGTACTTCAGTATCATCAGTGTTCCTTGGAGAAGTGTGGTATGCCAGTAGTACCTACTGAATGTGGGCTTTTGTTGCTGCTGGTCCCATGTTCCTGTGTGCTGGCTGCACAGGAATGTAGACTATGTCTCTCTTATATATGCATCTTTAATTTCTCCACCTCTGGGGATTCTTGAGCTCAGAAGTGAAGTTAGAGCAGTTGATAGAAGAAATACAGTCTGCCAAAGCAAAAGTTTGTGAGATAATGAGTTACATTTCAAAATGCTAATCTCATTTTGAGGCTCTATGAAGATTATATTATATAATCTTACCCAGAAAGAAAATGGCTCTTGCTTACCCAGAAGCTATCAATTGCTGATAGCTGTTGAAATAGGGTTGAGTCCTCTCCCACCCTTACTGGAATGTTGATTGTCTTAGTCTTGTGCAGGAATTTTCCAGGTAACCATGGCTACCATGAATTCACGAGTGCAACTATCATGTTGTGTCTAGAAAATGGCATTTCACAGCCTTTCTCCTCCCCTACTTCCAGCTTTACGTTCTTTCTTCTCCATCCTCCATGACACTCCCTGAACTTAGGGGGCTTGATGTAAATGTCCTATTTAGGGCTGAGCTGCTGAAGATATTGTCTTCTCCAATGTTTATTTTTTGGCACTTTTGTAAAATATCAGGTAGCCATAGTTGAATGGCCATGCATATGGCTTCTATATTCTATCCCTGTTTGTCTGTTTATGTGACAGTCCCATGCTGGCTTTAGTAGCATGGTTCTGTAGTATAACTTGAAATCAGTTTTGGTGATATCCTCAATAAGTACTCTTATAATGAAGAGTGGGAATTGTTTTTGGTATCTAGGGTGTTTTTGTTGTTGTTGTTGTTGTTGTTGTTGTGTGTGTGTGTACGCCCATATGAATTTCAAGTTTTTTTTCCTTTTTATGAAAAATGTTACTAGAACTTTGGATCTGTAGATTGGTTTTGGTAGGATAGCTATTTTTAAATTTTTTATTATGTTATTCTTAAGCATGGTAGGTGTTTCTGTTTCCTAGTGTTTTTAAAGTTTTCATTGTACAAGTCTTTAGATCCTTTGTCATGTTTATTCTAAGGTGGGCTTTTCTTGTTTGCTTGGTTGCTTGGTTGATTTGAGGCTATTGTGAATCGAGTCGTTTCCCTGATTTCCTTTTCAGGATATTTTCATTAGTATATAGAAAGACCACTGATTAATTTTGTATCCTACCACTTTGAAGAAACTGATGATCAGTTCTGAGAGTTGTCTGATACAGTTTTTTTTTTTTTAAAGATCTCATATATAGGGTCATATTATCTGCAGATAGATACCTTGACTTTGTTCTTTCCTATTGTGTCCCTGTTACTTGCTTCTCTTGTCTTATTGTTCTGGCTAAGACTTCTAGTACATTATTGAGTGGGAACAGAGAAAGCGTACCTCTTTTCTTGATCTTGATTTTTGTGTAAATGTTTTGAATTTTACCCCATTTATTGTTGGCTATAGGTTTGTCATATACATAGCCTTTATTAGATTGGGGTATGTTCTTTCTAATCTGAATTTCTTCATGACTTTTAATGATGAAAGGAAATTGGATCTTATTAAAAGCCTTTTTTTTGTCTGTTGAGATGAACATGTGATTTCTATCCTTGAGTCCATTCAGGAAATGTATAACACTTACTGGGGTGTGTGTGTGTGTGTGTGTGTGTGTGTGTGTGTGTGTGTGTGTGTGTATATAGTCATCCTCACACCCCTGGCATAAATGCAACTTGATCGTAGTGAGTGTTCTTTTTGATGTATTCTTGAATTTAGTTTCCAAGTATTTTTGTTGAGAATTGTATCTAAGTTCTTCAAGGATATTGACCTATTATTTGTTTTCCTTTATCTGCTCTTGGTATCTCTGTCATACATACTAGCTTTGTAAAAAGAGTGTAGTAGTGTTCCTTCCCTTTCTATTTCATGAACTAGTTTGAGGAACATTAGTGTTCTTCTTTGAAAGTGTGTTAAAATTCAGCAGTGAATCCATCTGGGCTTGGACTCTTTATAGTTGGGAGATTAAAAAAAAAACAATGCGTGTGTGTGTGTGTGTGTGTGTGTGTGTGTGTGTGTGTGTGTGTATGTGTATGTAAGTATACAGATGTGGGTTCAGGTGCTCTTGGAGGCCAAATCCTGGAGCTGGAGTTACAGGCTTGTGTGAACTGCCTGCATAGGTACTGGGATCCAGACTTGACAAGAACAGTATGTGCTCTCAACCTGTAAAAGCCATTTCTCCAGCCCCAGGTAGGGAGATTTTCAATTATTGCTTCAACCTCAGTGCTTGCTGTAGAATCTATTTAAATTTTTTATTTCATCTTGGCTTGATTTTCTTAGGTCATATACATCTAGAAAGTTAGTCACCTCTTTAGTTTTTCCAATTTAGTGGATTGTATGCTTTAAAAGTATCATCTAATGATTTTCTGAATCTCATTTGTATTTGTTTTAATGGTTCTTTTTTTCATTTGTAATTTTATTATTTGGAGTCTTTGTCTTTTGATTTGTTCAGGTAAGGGTTTGTCAAGCTTATCTTTTCAAAGAACCAAATGTTTGCTTCATTTGTTCTATGTATTGTTTATTCCAAATTAAATAGTATTTTGTTTTGGGTGTGAATGTGACATATGCATGTATGTGAGGAAGTAATTCAGTTGTGTAGGGTTCATACCAAAGGCAGAAGTTGACACTTGGATTTTTTTTTTTAAACAACAAAAAAAAAAAACAGGGTAGCTTACTGAACCTGAGGCTCTGTGTTTCAGTTGGATTGGTTGGCCAGTGAGCCTCTAAGGGTCAGCCTGTATGACCTGCTAATGCCTGTTTTACATACATACACTACCATGCCTGGATTTTATGTGGATTCTGGGGATCTGAACTCAGGTCCTCATGATTGCCTAATAAGCTCTTTAACATTTAAAAGAGAACATATATTTTTGTCTTTCTGAGTTTGGATCACCTTGCTAAATATTATATTTTCCCCATGTATTCTAGATACATGGGCACCAAAGAGCATAAGAGACCGTGTTTGTATGGGTTATCTGGGGCAGTATTAGGGTGTGGAAGACAAGGGTGAAGGAGACTCTGTTAACATATACTTTGTTCAAAAATGCCCTAATATCTAATTCTTTATATGTTAATTTTTTAAAAATTATTAAAAGAATATATTGTGAATGTAAGAATGCCATATTGAAGTTATTTAGTAAGCCCATTTATTAAGTGGAGATAAATGCATTCATTGTAAAAACTGGGGGAAATTGCAACAGAAGTAAACATCAAGCAAAAACTATTACAATGTACAGTCCCTGAACATCTACAGAAATGTTTTGTGTCAGACTAAGAGAAATCTTATTATATTATTAGTTTTATTTTGATAATGGAAATTTTATCCAAGTGGTCTTCATAGCCTGTGAGACAGTTTAGTTTGCTTTGAAGCATAGTCTCAGACTACAAATATAGACTCTTTCTGTATTGTAGGCTCATAGAGATGACTGTCAGGCTCGCTGAGAATCACCTTTTGTAATAGAAGGAAAATACAGAGAATGTCATGAGGAGAGAGGAAAAAAACACCAGAAGAGAACTTTAACTTCTGCTTTTCTTCCATTGACAACCTTTTGAGGCAATAGATACTCTTGTTTCTGATTTTATAGCAGATTCTTAAAGCATCCCAAGGCCATCCAGTGGAATCTTACATCAGTCCTGCACTACATATCTGAAAGAGTGTGTATGGTGTGTATAGAAAGATGGAGCTCGAGAGCGAGTGCGAGAGCGAGCGCAAGAGACAGAGACAGAGAATGAATATAAAGGCCCCAAGGAGACATTGTACAGGTTGACATTTTCTAAATAGAAACTGGAACCCGACCTTTCTCTCTGAGTAAAGATGCAGAGCTCTTTGGAATGGAAGGCTGAGCATTCACTAAGGGAATGATATGGGGGACATTTTGATGAGGGGAAAATTAAAGACTCCAGTAAGTGTTGTAGTTTCTTAAGGATTTTGCTGTGTTGTTTTTCTGGATTCTAAACAAGCACATAAATGGACATTCTAAAAGTAGCCTCTCTGAAGTGCGATCACAATACCTGGGATGCAGTGACTCATTAAATGGGTATGATATCCTTAATTATGTGAGATTTCCCCTTTCATGCAACATAAATTATCTGTTTTCATTTACTTTCTTTTAGCAAACAAACTGGAAAAAAGTCATTTGTTAGAAACAATTAACTATGTTATGGATATTTTACTTCTCCCTTCAAAAAACACCTCACTTAAATTGAATGCGCCTGTGTTGCTGCCAGTGGTGACTTTTGGTGCCTCACAATCACACATTTCAGCTAGAGCAATGAGTTCAGTCTCTTTCCTTTAGTGCAGTGGTTCTCAACCTTAATAATGTTGCAACTCTTTAATATAAGTTCCTCAGGCTTTGGTGACCCCTATCCATGAAATGATTTTCATTGCTTCTTCATAAATGTAATTTTTCTACTGTTACGAATTGTAATATAAATACATATTTTCCAGTGGTTTTAGGATACCCCTGTGAAAGGGTCATTGACCCCCATGTTGAGAGCCACTACTGTAGTGTGTTGTTTTCTAGAAGTTTTTTTTTTGACCAGCAAAGTGATATATAGGCATAGATTAAGATGGCATTAGGCCACAAATGCTTAATCTTCATTTATAAGATTTATAGTGAAAAGGAGCAAGCCTAGCATGGTAAGTTAGTAAAAGTAAATTTTGAGGAGAAAAAAAGCACCAGGAAGTAGAATGGACCTAAATCCTATATTCAAGGTTATAAACACATTAAGAAATGGAATAAAGGGAGTGGTAACCTCAGGTTAAGATCCCACTCAGCAAAGTTTCCAACTTGTGGAAAGAAACTAAAGTAAAGCTTAGAGCCAGGTGTGGTGGGGCACACCTTTAATCCCAGCATTGGGAAGACAGAGGCTGGTGAATCTCTGTGTCTGAGGCTAGCCTGGTCTGCAGAGCAAGTTTCAGGATAGCTAAGCTTAGGCAGCAAAAGACAGAAAGCTGGTAAAGATGTAATTGAACAGAAGGGATCATGTTCCAGCTGGAGTAAGCAGCAGAACTTGGCAACTTCGGCCACATGGTTCTGGCTTTAGAATTAAGCATAGAAGAAACAGGTTGTGGAATTGCCTCTGAGTCTAAAGAAAGCCACTGAGGCCAGGCATGGGTCAGAGTTGTCTCTGAGTGGAGGTCTAGTAGAGAGGTCATTGCATGAAGCTGTGAAGTTGAAGCCTGGATTGCCTTGGAAAACCCAAGATGTTAGAGATGCCAGAGTTGTGGGATACCTGCTGAGGAGAGCTACTGACAGGGAGTGGAATCAGCCCCAAAGAAAGAAGTGTATTGCAGTCATCAAAGCTGAAAGGAGTTGGTGATCTGAAGAGCATTTTGACATCAGACATGGAGCTGCAGAGTTTGGAATTTTCCCAGCTGGTTTTCTGTCTTGCTTTAGTCCAGTATTTCCTTGCTATGCTCCCTTTCCTGTGTTTTGGAATGGTAATGTATATCCTGTGCTATTATATGTTGGAAGTATGTGATCTGCTTTTTGATTTTGACTTTTATATGGGGATTACAGTTAAGAGATTGCCATGTGTATCAGAAGAGACTTTGGACTTTGAAACAAGTTTGAAACTGTTATAGACTATGGGGACTTTTGAAGTTGGACTAAATGCATTTTTTTTTTTTTTTTTGTATTATGGTATGGCTATGAGCCTGGGGTGGGGGCAGGGAGTGAAATGTAGTGGTTTGAAAGAAAATGGCCCCTAACGAGTGTGGCACTATTAGGTGGTGTGCCCTTGAAGGAAGTGTGTCACTGTGGGAAAGGGCTTTGAGGTATCTTTTGCTCAAGCTTTCCTTAGTATGACAGATAGTCAACTTCCTGCTGCCTTCTAGTCAATATGTAGCCAGCACCACGTCGGCCATGTTTCCCAGAATGATGCTAATGCACTGAAACTCTAAAACTGTAAGCAAGCCACCCCAGTTAAATGTTTTCTTTATAAGAGTTGCAGTCATCATGGTGTCTTTTCACAACAATAGAAACCCAAACTAAGACACTTACTGACAGATACAGGGCATATGGAAGGAAATCTGGATACATGCTCTATGGATGAGCTTTGAAGGCATTATACTAAGTGAAATTAGCCAGTCACAAAAGTAGAAAAAAAGGAGAGGGGATGTGCTTGTAATGGCACTTAGTCACTTGCATTTTACTTGCCTGTATCTTGGGTAGGAGCAGGGCAGATTGGCTAAGGATAGTTAACTAAGATGCGACTGAGTTAATTTCACTTTGCTTTCACCATTCTTTGAGTAAAGTAGTCAATTTCTTTGAGATAGAAAGTAGAGTGAGTGATGGTTTCCAGGGATGGGGAGTTGAAAAACAAGAAACTAGTTTTTAAAATCGAGTTTCAGTCTGAGAAAATGAAAAAGTTCGGGAGATACATAAAGCTGTTGGTTGCACAGCTGTATACTCAAAAATGATTAAACAGTAATTTTATATTATACGCAATAAGGATGCAGGTGGCCTGAAAAAGGAGAGTCCAGTTGCAATCATTTAAACAAGTGTTTATTTTTAAATTTTTAAAAATGTCAGTGAGATTCCTGGGATAATATTAGAGCTAGCAATACTATCTGGCAATGCTTTCTCTTAACCATGTCTGTCCTTGTTGCCCTACCTTCCTCAAAGGAAAAGTCTTTATGCTTATGTATACTGTCATTTGGTCACAGGATTGCTGTTGCTTCTCATACTTAGTCATGTACAGGCATTGAAAATTAGATGTAGGTACACATGGTATGCATGTTAGTTAGCAGGTTCCCTGTTCAGGAGGGACAAAGGACTGCCTCTGGATAGAGAGGAGACAGACTTGGCCCATAGGCAAATGGTGGTTTATAAAGGTAAAATAGGAAACCCTGTGTTAGGATGAGGTATTTACCTTTAATTGTGCATGTTAATTAAGTGAGCCAAAGGGGGATTCTGATTGCTAGACTTCAGTACCTTGGTAGTCAGCCACTTTCTCAAACAGCTCAGCTCTGATAGTACCTATCTCAGGAAGCATTCAACCACCACTAGAACAAAGAATCACATCATGCCACACGTGGAAACATAGTCATATCAGGATTACCCTTGTAACTGTATTATCCTCACATGGATCAGCTGTACATGAGTGTTTCAACACTCATTGCAGGGGGCATATAGCCACTAGTCCCTAGCTCATCTTTTGTTGAGGCAGTAATTGTATGACTTTTCTGGGAAACATGAAAAAAATATTTATTCATACAAGATAGGGAACCAATGACAGAACAAAGTCCAATATGGTGAATTGTAGGAGGAGTTTTCCTGTCCTGGGAGCCACTTCCAAATTATCACACAGAGACTTATATTAGTTGTAAATGCTCAGCCAACAGCTCAGGCCTATTACTAACTAGCTCTTACATTTTAAATTAACCCATATTCCTTATTTATGCTATGCTATGTGGTGGTTCCTTCTTTCAACATGGCATGGTCATCTCATCTGCCCTCTCTGCATCTGGCTAGCAACCCCTCTGACTCTGCCCTTCTTCTTTCCAGCATTCTGAATTTGGCTTTCCTGCCTAAATTTATTCTGTTAAGCTGTTGGCCAGTCAGCTTCTTTATTAAACCAATCACAGCAACAAATCTTCACAGTGTACAAAAGGATTATTCCACAGCAGTGAATCATTGGTTTTATCGAGATTGCTTATATGAACACTGGTGAGGAGGTTGCTTACAGGAACATGGATGACTCAAAATCAGCAGGATCATTGAAATGGCTGTTTCATCATGGGTACCCATTCACACAAGTTTTGTTCCTGGAGCTGAATGACTTGCAGATAGCTACATGGATAGGAGAGATTCTCCTCTCTTAGGCAGTTGTTACTGCTCATATAATTTTGGGAGAGGCCTTGTCAATTTTTTTAAGTTCCAGGAACTTCCCGAGACTCATTAATTGTCTAATTCCTGAGACTTGTGAGTTTTATTTACTTCCTGAGTCCTAAGGAACCTCTCTAGAGGATGAAGTGTTTCCATTCAGTGGAAACAATCTATACAACAGGCTATCCCACAATAAAGGATGTGAGTATACTGGGAATCTCAGCAGCATGAAGCACACTGGGAAACAGTGAGATGAAACTGGCTGAGGGTTATAATTATCAGGAGGTAGCCTATGCAAGGCACTGTTTCTTCTCAAAGGCTGTTGAAATGCATAGGGTTACCATGTGAATCTCAGAAGTTGTGCCCTGGAAAACTCAATCAAGACATTGACATCCAGACCAGCTGGCATTACAGCTGTGTGAGTTCTGTGTAGCCAGGCAGACTCTGATAATTTTTGTAGAAGTCTGATAATATAATAAATATTATAAAAAATAGCCAGCTGTTAATATACTTCACCTAGTAGAAAGTAGCTTAATAACATGTGAATGGTTGATTGGATGGCTATGGGAAAAAAATTGAAGGTCAGGCCCACATTTTGGAAGCTGGTAATAGGCAGAGATCTGCAGACAGTTATCCTAGATTACTAACCAGAGAGGAAAATTTTTGAGGCATACCACTAGTCTTTATTTTGTAGACCTACCCCCCCGGAGGGATTTTATATGTAAAAATTTTGTCATTTGTAAATGGGGACCGTTTTATTTCTTCCTTCCTGAATTTTTTTTTGTATTTGGGGTTCGTTATTTAAAACAGGGTCTTATAACCTGGGATGACTTGAATTTGCTATGTAGTGAGCTGTCTTTGAATTCCTGATCCTCCTGACTCCACTTCCTAATGCCACTATGCCCAGCTTTCTATCTTTTATCTCTCTCTTTCTTCTTATATATTTTTGTTTCTCCTTTTTAATTTCATTGCCTTGTCTTGTTGCATTGCCTTGGATCTTTAGCATACTGTTGAAGAAAAGTGAACCAAGTAGGTAGACTGTCATCATTGTCTAGCATGTTGACTGTAGGTTTTTGTAGATGCTTTCACTTTCTGAAAATTGATAATAGAATTTATAAGCTTACTAATATGTTCATATTCAAATGTCTTGGTCATGATACTGAAGGGACTGGTATTGGCTCGATACCAAGGTCTCAGCACAAAGATTTATTTGTCCCAGAAGGACAAAAGACAGGGAATAAGAGACAAAGACAGGAGATGGAGGATGAGGGAGAAGTGGGGAGGGAGAGGGGAGAAAAGGGGCAAAGGAGAGGGAGAGGGGTATTTGTCCCAGAGGGACAAAGGACTTCCTCTGGGTAGAGTGGAGACAGACTTGGCACATAGGAAAATGGTGGTTTATAAAGGTAAAAAGGGAAACCCTGTGTTAGGATGAGGTGTTTAATTTTAATTGGGCATGTTAGTTAGGCAAGCCAAAGGGGGCTTTTGATTGCTGGATTTCAATACTTTGATAGCTGGACTTCGGTAGTCAGCCTCAGAAGGAAGAAGTAGCCAAATAAGGGAATAGACCTTGGTGGCTAGCTTTAGGAATGTAATCTAATGGTTTTTAGCAAGGCAGAGGGAGTGGGGGAGAAGGGCAAGGCCTGCCAGAGCCCCGTTTTCCATGCTTGGGCTTGCTAAAGTCCTTTCAGATACAATTATGTCTTAATTTTATCAAGAGACATGTAGGGCTGGGTTATATCTTTTGTGATATTAGCAGTCATTAATTTTTGTTGCCTTATCAGTATTATTTTACAGATTATAAGTGCATGTAGCCTTATTCTTTTATATCCCCTTCATATATTTTCTAGGATATTTCACCTCTATAGAAAATAATTTTTTTTCACAAACCCTCTATATATTCCTATAGGCAGAAAATTCCAAGGCAGAAAATGCTCGAATTTTTTCTTCTAGTTATCATATTAATACTAGCACATCAAAATAGCTATTTAAAAAATTACACTTATTTATTTCATGCATGTTCATCAAAAACATGCATGTGTTGAAGTCAAAGGATAGTTTGTGGTAGGTGGTTTGCTCCTTCTATCATGCAGGTCCCTGGGATCAAATTCAGATCATCAGGCTCTGGATCAAGCACTTTAACTCACTAAGCTATCTCACTGGCCCATTCTTAATGCTTTTCCAAACATATTATGAATTTATTATGTTTTTCAATCAATTTATTTGTAAGTTTCATTGATGCTTATGTAGGCAGGCTCGCCTTTGGCTACCTGTGCAGCTGAGGCTGAGTTTGAGCTCCTGATCTTCCTGCCTCCGCATCCTAAGTGCTGGGATTGCAACTGGGCATCACCACACCGCCTTTCCAAAATGCTATTTGCTTTGTTTGTTTTCAGGTCTTTGTTGTATTCATAATCTTTGTTTTTTAGTAAGCTATAAGGTCATGACATACTTTTACTTGTATAAGCAATGACAAAAAGAAGATGTAGTGGCTGGGTGGTGGTGGCATATACCTTTAATCCCAGCACTAGGGAGGTAGAGGCAGGCAGATCTTTGTGAGTTCAAGGCCAGCCTAGTCTGCAGAGCAAGTTCCAGGATAGATTCCAAAGCTACACAGAGAAACCTTGTCTCGAAAAACTAAAAATAAATAAATAAATAAATAAATAAATAAATAAATAAATAAATAAATATGTAGGTGGACTTTTTCCCCCTACCCACCAATTCCCAAATAACTGACATGGAGTCCCAATATTAATTATAAATGGTTGGCCAGTAG